>NJET01000013.1:0-19049 GCA_002591415.1 Ophiocordyceps australis | reverse complement strand
TTTTTTTCCTTCCCTTTTTCTCACTTCTCTCCTGCCTTCTACTTGCTTTCCCCCTAACCTTGATGTGCGTTACTGCATCGCCATGTTGTCACGAAAACGCCAAGGCGACTTTTATGCCTCGTTTTGTCACTAGCCGGGTTCCAATGTCCCCAGCCGTCAGGTAGCATGCCGTACGACGTTGCAATGCAGGCGCCCCTTGGCGTCATTGTGAGACATGGGCCCTCGGGACTCATGATATCACAGGCGATGAGCCGCCGCCCCTGGTCCCTGGCTCGGAGCTTCAAATAGGGCAATCCAGCGGGTTGCTCAATAGCCTGTGGCTTGATGTTTGTCTGGTGGAGTTGAGTCGTGGCCATCATAGAGCAGACATTGAGGCTTGCTTGATGATGCTTCCATGACACTGCCATGACGGCGCAACCGCATACAGCGGCTAGCGCCGTGTGTGCGTCTCTTGCCTCACTGTGTTGGGCTGGCGGGATACAAGGATGCAGGCATCCAGATACGGGCATACAGATGGGTTGGTGGCGCCATGTTTCAATACAATCTTGGTCGATTCAGTGACGGGTGCAAATGGCGGTCAGGACATGGCATTACTGCAGCCAAGTGGTTTTGCATATGACGAGAGAGAATTGAGGTCATTGCTACCCAACATGAAGAGCCAAGGGCGAACTACTGCTAGACTAGTAGAGAGAGAGCAGACATGGTACAAGAGGGCCCCTGAACATGGTGCACAGTCGAGACAGGCGTGATAGTTGGACATGTGAGAGAGACGCCTTGGGCACTTTGCCCCAAGCTTTTGCCCCAAGCTACTGCCCCATGCTTTGCCCTATACATCATGATAGCTTGCCATACATGCTGCCCTACGTTTTGCCCCCTAGGAGCGAAAGAGTGACTGAAACTCCTTGTTGGACTGCGCCTGCTGGTCAAAGGGCGTCCAGTTCCTCTTTGTCTGAATAGGCACCCACTCGCCCACACTGACATTTCGCTTGGCCTTCATCTCGGGCGTCTCGTCATCGGCCGTGATGCCCAGCCGCTGCAGCAGCGGGCTCTGCACAAACTTGAGCTTCATGTCGTCGTTGGGCCGCAAAAAGTAAATGAGCCCAAAGCGGTCCAAGTGGTCCTGGCCGGCTGGCGGCGCCACCACGCGGTGCACGCAGCTCTGCAGATAGCCATTTGTCCAAAAGTGAAGCATGTCGGCCGTGTTGACCACGATGCTGCCGGGAATGTGCCTCACGTCCTTCCACTTGCCGTCTCGCGTCTGCAGCTGCAGCCCGCCAATGGGCTGGGAAAAGACAAAGGTGACGCTGCCAAAGTCGGTGTGGCCGCGCACGTAAATGTTTTCATACTTCTTGTTGACTTGGGGCTGCCGCGCGTGGTACTTTACATAGCGCAAAAAGGTTGAGCCCGTCTTGTCGTACTGGTGCTCCTTGACCAGCGTGTCTTCGGGCAGCTCCAGCAGCGCCCCAATCAGACGCAGCACCTTGTGAGCCACGCTGTCGTGCATGTGGCGGTGGAAGCGTTCAATCTCCTCCAGATGCTGCAGCACGAGCTCGGGGTGGTCGCGCTTGTTCTCCTCGAGAAACTTGAAGATGTGATAGCACTCCCAGTTGTCTCGCAGCCCAGGAAACTGCTCAATAGCTCCCATGGGCCGGTATCCGTTGTAGTTGCCGGCTTTGAGATCGGCTAGATACTTGAGCTTTTCGTCTTCTGGCAGCTCGAGAATCTTTTTGCCCAGGGCAAAGTGAGCATCGATTTCTTGTTCCGAGACGCCAAAGTTGGTCACGTAGAAGAAGCCTGCCAGCCAGTCAGTCCACTCAGCCGCTCCATGGACTGTTGGATCAAGGCAATTTTGGCCATGGAGAGATTGTCACACACTGACTGGCCCCAAAACACCCAAAAAAAAAAAAAAAAAAAAAAAAGAGAAATGGCATAAAAAGACAGTGTGCAGTTTCGTTAGACCCTTGGAGTGGAATGAGACCATCAAGCTCCCTCACCATTGTCTTCCACTGCCGCCTTGAGCTGCGACACCAGCTTGGCCTTGCCGTCAGCCTGGTCAAAGGTACTCATGTCAAGCACTGGAATCTCGGCAAAGTCCACTGTTGGTCGTCAGCTCTTGCGCTTGTCGCCAGGGCTCATGGGATACAAACTCTCCACTGTTGGAGCAGGGACTTGATCCCGCTGTGCTGGCACTGCCATTGGTCTCTCAACCTCGACCGCCATGGTGGGATGAATGAGCAGAGGTGAGTGAAAATGAGCAAAGGGTCTATCAGTTGAGCTCAACGAGTAGACTTTGCTACAACAGATGTGCTTTGAGCAAAAATTTGCAGCTAAATGGCCTGGAGCCGTCCACAAGTTTAAAAAGTCGTCGACAAGAGGCCTCTGTTAAAACCTCTCCCGTCCCCCTTGTGCCCAACAGTCCGTCCAAGTGGCCACGACAGACACTGGCTCCCATACTCTCCCCCAAAGTGTCTCTTCCGGCCACAGTTACATGGCAACGACGCACGTATGCTGGTGCCGATGGGCCGCCGCAGCACCTCCAGTCCAAATCAGGCGGCAGATGCAGTCACACACGCCCCGTCTGCAAATCACATTGCGGATAGCTGCCTAAAGCGCAGATTGGTTGGCGTCTTTTGCCTCCATGATTCATCACCGCACACCATGGCAAAGACGTTGGTATGCATCCCCAATGCACCTTCGGTCAAGCCCGAGCCTCTTGCTTATTGGTCCTGGCGCGTGGCTCGCCTGCAGCGCAACCTCGAGGCCCCTGATTCTCATCAAGCCGTTTACGCACTGCCTTGGTATCCAGAGCCCTGAGAGGAATAACCACGCTTCCCGATAAGACGGGCCCATCAACAGGGCTGTCGTGGCATTATGCCAATCGTCTCGCCCCACGTTGAAAATCGCGGGGGCTGCATAAGGGCTGAGCGCCCGTCTTGCCAGACCTTGATGCCAAGTCATACATTATTGCAGCTCGAACCAACTTGTCACTTGTGCCCGAGCACCTCATGCTCTGGCTTCCAGCCTCGTCAAGTCAGCATTTGTTGCCGAGCCGTAATATTGGGCCCCTTTTCATGGCAGTTTTTTGCCTCTTGATGAGACTTGATATTCACCTCTGGCCGGGCCGCCTTCTGACGCCATACTGCATCACAAGACGTCTTTTTACCTCTTGGCCTTTTCTCTCCTTCTTGGTTTGCAAGCAAGCATTTTTGCTCTCATTGCTACCGCGCTGCCTTGGCCATGGCTACCATGACAGAGACCAGGCCCTTGGTGCCCCAGGCTCGCCACACGCTTGTGGCTCAGGAGACCTTTTCCTCCATTCCTGTGCTTGATTTTCGTCTGTCTCAGTCGCCAGAATCAAAGCCCCTTTTCCTTTCACAACTCCGCGAAGCTCTAGTCATTGTCGGTTTCTTCTATCTCAAGAACCCCCCCGTGCCTCAGCATGTGCGAAATTCATTCGTTGAAAAGTCGATTGAGCTGTGCGACTTGCCGCTAGACAAGAAGCTCAAAATTGACATGATTAACAGCAAACATTTCCTCGGCTACTCCCGCAGAGGCCTGGAGAAGACGGCCCGCAGGACTGACAATCGAGAAATGTTTGACGTGAGTCAAGAGTCGCCTTTTTCATCTCTTGTAATCATGGGCTGAACTCTGCCTCTTCTCGTCATAGTTTCTGACGCCATTGCCCGCTCCGGGTCCAGACGAGCCCATCTATCTCAATGTTCAAGGCCCAAGCCAGGTATGCTTTTTTGTTTTTGTTTTTTTTCATGCTTTTTTGGCGTCGTCGTCTGTCTGGAGCTGAGCCCAACTCACAAAATCTTTGTTTTCCCTCAATCAAGTGGCCAGAAGAGCAAGATGTCCCTGGCTTCCGTCCCGCCATTGAAAACTATCTCTTCTCCATTGGTGAGCTTGGCAAGACCATGACAAGCCTCGTGGCCGAGGCACTGGACCTGGAGCCCTCAGCCTTTACCCATCTCTTCAACAGAGACGTCCCAAGGAACAAGGTGTCGTTGCTCAAGTACCCGGAGCCGGCAGACGACTCGGACGCGTCGCCAGGCTTGATTCAAGACATCAACAGCGACGGCAGCTTCCAGGGCGTCGGGCCGCACAAGGACGGCGGCTTCCTCACCTTTTTGCTGCAAGCCACCGCCCACGCGGGCCTCGAGGCGCAAAACAAGGCGGGCCGCTGGATCTCCATCCCCCCAATTCCCAACACGCTCGTCATCAACGTTGGCCGCTCGCTCGAGTCGCTGACGGCCGGCGTCTGCACCGCAACCACTCACCGCGTCAACCTCCGTCCTTCCTTCTTCTTTGACAGACACGGCCGGTGTCTGGGCCCGCGCTACTCGTATCCCGTCTTCCAAACCCTGCGCGTCGACGTGACACACCAAGAGCTCACGTCGATTAAACTGCCAAAGCACATTACCGACCTGGTCAAGGACGAAAAGATCAAGTCGGATGCCGAGGCCTACTTTGCCAAGTATCATCTCCAGAGTCCAGGAAAGGGCATCTTCATGGCCAGACTGACGAGCCATCCCGAGGTTGGTCGCAGATGGTACCCAGAGCAGCTGGCCGAGGCGCTCAAGGGGCAGCGAGAGTTTTCTTCCTAGACTCATGCAAAGCTACATTTATATAGGAAAAAAAAAGGGTCATGGCTGCTAAGCCTACAAGTTTGAATTTGGGGCAACATGGCATTCACTTATTATCAAAGGCGCAGTGTTTCCCTTTTCATCAGTCGTGAATAAGCGTTTCCTGAACAGTGTGCCTAGCTCAACGGTCAACATGTTCTGCGAACATTCAAACTCTGGCCACACAATCATTTCGTCTCCCATCAGGCACACTCATCGCCCGTTGCCAACCCTAAGCCTTACTATCCACTCTTTCGGCAACTTTCCCCTCTTGCCTTGAGCCGCAAGTCTAAGCTTACATTAGAGTAGCGCCCAACCAAAAATAACCAGCATTGCGACAATGTAAGCAACGCTGTCATGATCGCTGTCTAACCCAATCCGAGCCAACCGCGCCGACTCCCCATTACCGAACCGACCTATCCGGTACTCCGAGCTGCCTAAACTCGGCATCGGGACGGATCGTCGGGTCCGCGACTATTAGCACTCGTTCATGTTGCTGAAGCCTTTCAATACATGGGGGAAGCTCTAGGGGCGGAAACCTGTCCGGGCCACGGTTCGTTTCTCACTCTCCACGCGAACATCAAACCATGTTGTGTCAGCTTTGCAACTCCTGCTTATCGTCCACAGGGCCATGGACGTCTGACCCAAACACCCAACAAAACTCTTGGTTTGACAAATCTGCGCAACTTAACTCCTCGGGGCGTTTTCATTATGTTTTGTTATTTTATTTTTTTAGCTTAATTATGACGTTTTGTCCAAAAACAAACGTATAAAGCTCCCATGCTGCCAGCGTCATTCAAGTCGCACCATCTAGCCAAGCATCCTGCAGCCGATTCCACCATTGTACAAAGCATCTATTCCCAAGCAAAATGTCTTACAACCCAATCACTGTTTGGTCTCACGGTACGTTGGGGATATCTTTCAATTCGACCCGTGGAGCCAAATTGACCTGATGGCCCTCCAGCCCTGGGCCCTAATCCCTTCAAGGCAATCATTGCTCTCGAAGAGCTCGGAGTGCCCTATGAAAAGGTAATGAACCAAAGCACCAACATCAATCGAATGCTTCTTCTAACCCAAAGCCCCTCAAGGTCATCGTCGAAAACCCCAAAGACGCTTCCTTCACCGCAATAAACCCTAATGGCCGACTTCCTGCCATCAAGGATCCCAACAATAATAATCTCATCCTGTGGGAGTCGGGCGCCATTCTCGAATACATCATCGAGACATATGACAAGGAAAAGAAGCTCACTTCGACCCAGAGCCCCGACAAATGGTACCTCAAGCAGTATTTGCACTTTCAAATGTCGGGACAGGTAGACTTGCCGCTTATTCCAAAGGTACCCCAAACCTTGGCTAATAGTCAATAAGGGTCCCTACTTTGGCCAGCTCGTTTGGTTCCATAAATTCAATCCTGAGGATATCCCTGCGGCCAAGAAGCGCTACGTGGAACAGACATCCCGCGTATTTGAAGTTTTGGACAAAATTCTCCACGGCAAAAAGTATCTTGTTGCCGACAAGTGGTGAGTTTCGCGCGCTCCCGGACCAGCCAACTTTGACGGGTAAGAGAGCTAACAGTGTCCAATCTTCAGCACATATGCCGACCTTGCTTTCATTCCTTGGGACGTGACTGTCAAGGCCCTGCTGCCTGAGGTGTGGAAGGGGTTCGACGTTGAAAACAAGTACCCCAATTATGCAGCCTGGCACGCACGCCTGATCGCTCGACCATCTGTCCAAAAGACGTATGAGAAATTTCCAGGTTGGGTGTAAGTAATGTGGATTTGGTCCGACGGAGTAGGCAGCAGAAGCAGCGTTTGTGGCTTCTATTTATATACCTAGACTCGGTAGGGATACTGACCCAAAAAAGTGGCAATACAATTTTTGAATGTCGCGCTTTCATTGGCTTTTATTGTATCTTTTTTTTTTGATATTCTCTGTCGCTCCACATTGCTGTATTTGCGCGTCTCATCTCTTAGAGGCGTTTCTGTTGTATTCATGTGTCGAGATTCTCAATCGTTCCACATGGCTGCTTTTGCCCGTTCTGTCTCTTGGCGGCGCTTCTGTTCTTCAGCGCGTTCCCGGTCACGTCGCTTCTTTTCTTGCTCTCGAACAGCCTTTTGATAAGCCTTTTGCTCCTCCGTCTGCTTAGGCGCCTTGATGCCCAGGCCTGCAGCAATCATTCGCCGGGCCACGGCGTCCGTCTTCTCTGGCCTCTTCGACTCATCGCGCGGCAATGATGGCGTGGCATCGGTAAATGCGCGCTCCATGTTGAAATCTGCGTCGGCTAAAGTAGCTTCGGGCAGCGAGGGCGACAGAGACTTGGTCTTTGTGTCAGAGGCCCTGCCTTGATCGGCCTCGTCGGGCGATGACGCATCGTCGTCTTCCCAAGAATCAACCACCTCGTGCTTGGCTGTTTTCTTCTTGGATGATCCCATGGCAAAAATGGCAATGGCCGGGATCCTGAGGCATGTGCAAGGAAGGAGAACAAGGCAAAGCAATAACAGGTTGGGTAGATGTTTCAAGAATTGCTTGATATAAATATGCATTTAGATAGTCTACGAGACATGTCGCTAATGGGGGCTTGTCGTTGAATTTTTGCATCAATATGACACTATCGAGGCGTCCCTTAGCCTATAGTACAAGTGAGTGCCATGATCCGGCAGCTTCCACCCTCTAGGCCAATTAGTCATCTCGACCGACCGTCTTTTTTTTTTACTATGCATGACGGCGTCCTGCTTGACAGTTAATACTCGCGCCTACCTTTGCCACTGCCGACGTCCCCCTTGTCCTCCTTAACCTTGGACTCTACGACTTGGTTGATGTCTTGTTCCTTTTTCAAGTCAAATAACATTCGCTTGCATTACGTACAGAGCTTGTCCGTCTGCGCAATTCAGTCACTTTCCGTGCTTCTCGGCCGAGCTTCGGCTTTGCCTCCAGCTATTGCCAAACCACCCCCAAGCTCGGCTGTCGAAAACTTACAACAGATCCCACAATGATTCCATGGACGCGCCTCTCTAGTCGTCTGGTACTTGGGCCCTCGGCGTGCCGCGGTTCAAGCCTCGCATCGCATCCTTCAATACGAGCCCGAAGTCTGCAGCCAGCGCCATCTTTTATACACCTTGCGCCAAACCGCTATACATCTCCCGTCTTGTTAGTGAATACTTCATCATTCTTCTCAACCACTACAATAGCCAGGAAAGAGAAGGACAAGGACGATAAGGGCGCGGGATTCTTCGACTCCACAGCTGAGCCACCGACGGAGCCGCTATCCGAGGAGGAGGCAAAAGCCAATCAAGATCTCAAAAAAAGGGAAGGTTCTGATAATAAGGCTCCCACTGGAGCAAAACCTAGCAGCGCCGACTCTACAGCTTCTTCCAAATCAGAAAGCAGTAGCAGTGGCGGCCAGTCTCAGGACAACAAAGCTTCAGGAAGCTCGGCAGCCTCAGGACCCGGGTCAGGAGACGGATCTTCTGGTGGTGGTGGTGATGGTGGCCGTCGGAGTCGCAAATCTGCAGAAAAGGCGCTTCAGAAGCCGGTGGTTCCTGACGTCTATCCGCAGGTTCTGGCTATACCCATTGCTCGACGGCCACTCTTTCCAGGCTTTTACAAGGCCATCACAATCAAGGATCCTAATGTTGCCACAGCCATCACAGAATCCATTAAACGCGGTCAGCCCTACGTCGGAGCTTTTCTCTTCAAGAATGAAAACGAGGACGAAGACGTAATTCGTAACGTGCAAGACGTATACGACACTGGCGTCTTTGCTCAAATCACGAGCGCATTCCCAATACACGGCCAAGAAGGCGCACTCACTGCTATTTTCTACCCACATCGCCGCATCAAGCTCTCTAGTCTCTTGACCCCGGGTGGAACTGAACCGAAGAAGCCCGACCCTGCTCAGGCAGAGCCTGAGACACCGCAGCCCATTCCCCAACAATTACCACCAAAATTGTCCGACGAGGAAACCCAACAGGAGAGAAAAGGCGATGTTGTGGCAAGCTTTGAGGAGTCTGCTGTCGACAAGAAGCCGGACCAAGTAGCAGAGAGATATGAGCCAACTTCCTTTCTTAAGCGGTATCCCGTCAGCCTCGTCAACGTGGAGAATCTGGCCGACGAGCCTTATGACCCCAAGAGCCCCGTGATTCGTGCCGTGACAAACGAAATCGTCAATGTGTTCAAAGAGGTTGCCGCCATGAATAACCTCTTTCGCGATCAAATATCAACCTTCTCCATAAGTCAGTCCACTGGCAATGTCACGTCGGAGCCCGGAAAGCTTGCCGACTTTGCCGCTGCCGTGTCTTCGGGCGAGCAGACGGAACTTCAAGAGGTTCTAGCGTGCCTCAACGTCGAGGAACGCATGCAAAAAGCCCTCACGGTGCTGAAAAAGGAGCTCATGAATGCACAGCTACAATCCAAGATCACTAAAGATGTTGAAAGTAAGATAAGTAAACGACAGCGTGAGTATTGGCTCATGGAGCAGATGAAGGGGATTCGACGCGAGCTTGGAATTGAGTCCGATGGCAAGGACAAGCTGGTGGACAAATTCAGGGAAAAGGCCTCCAAGCTGGCCATGCCCGAGGCCGTCCGCAAAGTCTTTGACGAAGAGCTTAACAAGCTTGCGCATCTCGAGACAGTGTCCTCCGAGTTTAACGTGACGAGAAACTATCTTGATTGGCTCACACAGGTTCCATGGGGACAAAGGAGTCCGGAAAACTTTGGCCTCTCTCATGCCATCAAGATACTCGACGAAGACCACTATGGCCTCAAGGACGTAAAAGACCGCATTTTGGAGTTTATTGCCGTCGGCAAGCTGCGAGGCACCGTCGAGGGCAAGATTCTGTGCTTTGTCGGACCGCCTGGCGTCGGCAAGACAAGCATCGGCAAGTCGATTGCCCGAGCGCTAAACCGGCAATATTATCGCTTCAGCGTTGGTGGCTTGGCCGATACGGCCGAGGTTAAGGGCCACCGAAGAACATATGTGGGAGCATTGCCAGGTCGCATCATTCAAGCCCTCAAAAAGTGCCAGACGGAGAATCCCCTAGTACTGATTGACGAAATTGACAAGCTTGGCCGGGGCTGGCAGGGCGATCCGGCATCGGCTCTCTTGGAGCTGCTGGATCCGGAGCAAAACAGCTCATTCTTGGACCACTACATGGACGTGCCTGTCGACCTGTCCAAGGTTCTTTTTGTCTGCACAGCCAACATGACGGATACTATACCGAGGCCATTGCTCGACCGCATGGAACTCATCACGCTCTCTGGCTACGTGGCCGATGAGAAACGGGCCATTGCTCAAAGGTACTTGGCTCCAGCCGCCAAGGAATCAGCCGGTCTCGGAAAGTCGGATGTGACGCTCAATGACGACGGCATTGACGAGCTCATCAAATCTTATTGTCGCGAATCAGGCGTACGAAGCCTCAAGAAGCACATTGAAAAGGTGTACCGCAAAGCGGCCCTCAACATTGCGCGAGAGCTGGGAGAGGAAGGCCTGCCGGAAGAGGAGGCAATGACTGAAGAGGGCAAGAAGGCGCTCAAAGTGGAGGAGGCGAATTTGAAGGAAGCAGAAGCGCACAACGACACACAACAGGGCAATGCCAAGGTTTCCACCCAGGCTGGCGAGGGCGAGACGGCGGAGAAACCGCGACAGGCGTTGCAAGTACCTGATACGATACACATAGAAATAGGCAAGGACAGCCTGACAGATTACCTTGGGCCGCCCGTCTTTACGTCGGATCGCCTGTACGAAGTCAGTCCACCGGGTGTGTCCATGGGCCTGGCGTGGACGCAGATGGGCGGGGCCGCCATGTACATTGAGTCAATACTCGAGTCACCGCTAAGACCCAGCTCGCGACCAAGTCTGGAAATCACGGGAAATCTCAAGGCTGTCATGAAGGAGTCGACAGCCATTGCCTACTCGTTTGCCAAGGCCTTCATGGCCAAGAGGTTTCCCGACAACCATTTCTTCCAAAAGGCAAAGATGCACCTGCACGTTCCCGACGGAGCGGTGCCCAAAGACGGGCCCTCGGCGGGTATCACCATGGCCACATCGCTCCTCTCTTTGGCCCTCGACATGCCTGTACCTCCCACGGTGGCCATGACGGGCGAGCTGACACTGACAGGCAAGGTGTTGCGCATCGGAGGCTTGAGAGAAAAGACGGTGGCAGCTCGGAGAGCAGGTGCCGAGACGGTGATTTTCCCCAAGGACAACATGTCGGACTGGCTCGAGTTACCTCAGGTACGTGGCGTCTTCCTCCCGCTCCACTTTGGCCTCGTGTGTACCCCGCGCAGGTGGCAGTGCTAGTAGAGTCTTGTGAATTGGCCATTTGAAATGGGTGCGCGCGACATGTGTGATTGGCTCCGTCGACTAATTCATTTGCTTTTTTGCAGAACATCAAGGATGGCATCCAAGGCCACGCAGTCGAGTGGTACGGAGAAGTTTTTGACCTCGTGTTTCCCCGGCTCGATGCCGACTTGGCCAACAAGTGTAAGATTTGCGAGTGGAGCAGACAAAACAACCGCAAGGAGGGTTGCGAGGAGTCAAAGGATGGCAAGTCGACATGAGATGCGAACACAAGCTTCTAGACAAGTCATATCCATGTAGAGGACGCATGGCGCTCTCTCCTTTTCTCTTTGCTTGTTTTTATTGTGTCGTGTTTGGTGGGAGAGCATCGAGTGTAAACAAGGCCAGTGTGTAGATCGAGTCGATGCTCTGTAACAAGACGACACAAAAGGGCCCATGCAGCAAGGTGCTTGATAAAGCCCATTTCCGCGAGCCAGTGAGCTGAGGTGATTGTGACGAGAGAAGATTTGCGTTGGGGCTGACGTTGCAGCTGCGCTTGACCCGAGCGGGACTAAACAACATGTTGACAGCAGCTGGGAAGAGAGGCGCAGCCATGGGCAAAAAAAAAGCCAAAAGCATGGCTGCCAATGTCAAACAAAAGGCAGAGACAAGCGCAGCAATGACTCTGGCACACGACTTGGATTGGAGTAGCTTGGCGGCTGCATTAGTGTGGCTTGCAACAAGGCGCAAGGCATCCGGCCATGTTGCTCTGCTTGGGCTACACAAACCCTACGGATAGACGGGTGGCTTGCTAGAGTGGTAGGGGCGGCATGTCCAGGACAAGGAATTCGCCCGAGGCAACAATTGTCAAGTTTTCTCCGTTGCGTGGCCACGATGCGGGCCGCGGCACGGGCCTCGCGCAGCCGAGTCGACGAGCGGTGCTGTCTGGACTGTCGAGCCCATACAAAGGGGGGCATAGTGATGGGGGCATAACCATGAGGGGAGAGAAGTGAGGAGCAATAGGCCCGTGGAGCCCAAGGCAGCTATGGCTGCGATAGCAGTCGTGCCCAAGACAGTACGGTTGCTGCCTGCTGCAGCAAGACCCGGCCGGCATCCGAGCCCCAGCCTCACTGCGGCGTCGACTGGCTCTATCAAGGCGCTGCAGTCGTGCCTGAGGAAGGCTTGCGCGCGTGACGTGATGTGCAAGGCGCCAGTCGACTGAGACGCAGGGCCCCAAAGCGGGGTTTCGGTTCCCACCCCGGCCTTTCCCCAAGGTCTGATGCAACGGGCCCCATGGTGATTGATAGGGGCGCGTCTGGCACGGCCAATGGCTCTCGGCCGGGGGAGGAGATGGGTGGCGGAGTGATGCGTTGGCGCGACGATGCTCACACGGCTGTGCCATCAAGACGGCCTCGAAGGGGTGCATGGCGTCCACAGAGGTCCATGATGTGGTCGACGAGGAATCCAAGGACCAAGGCTGCCTAGGGTAACCATTCTTGTCGGCCACAACAGGCGGGCTCGGCGTCTGGTCCTACGCACCACTGGCCACCATGGATGACAGCAGCTACACTGGCACCATGGTCTTGTTCCCAAGTAGCGCCGAGGCCCAACAGAGCGCCTGGGTCCACGTTATTTAGGCACACATTGGCGCCCCTGGCAAGAGGCATGGCGTGGAGCTAGGGCTAGCCATGTCTCCCAAGTGGTGCTGACAAGTGTCAAGATGGAGCAATGTCTTGTGCCGGAATGGAAGTCGGCCAAGCCCTTTTGGACTGCTTGAGCCGCAGCACAGCGATGCGCAATGGCCAGACCAATCATGGGAGCCATGGACGGGAGCCATGCACCAGAGGCCGAGTCGACGGGCTCTGACTTGCGGAGACGACTATGCATGTGCATGCATGCGTCTGCAGTATGACTGCCTGCACCCGCAACCACGAGGCCGCCATGGGAGGCTGGCATTGGAGCTGGAGCCGCCGCCCAGAGTCAGCGTCCTGACGAGGGGGGGTTGGAGGCCAAGACAGCAGATTGGAGCAAGGGAGCAGGCAAAACCGGGAACGGGCCAAGCGACCAGAGGCGACGACGTTAGTAGTTAGTAGTAGTAGTAGTACTAGTAGTACTGTTGGTAGTAGTAGTAGTAGTAGTAGTCTTGGTCTTTGGGGCCATGTGTGTACGAGTAGGAGTAGTCGTAGTAGTAGGAGTAGTAGGAGTACTAAGAGTGGCAGCGGTACAAGTACTACTAGTAGTAGTGGTGACAACCTACTACTAGTACCAGCATCAGACCTACCAGACCAGCAGTAGCTTCCCTGGAATATCCCTCGTGTCCGCACCTGCCGCCACAACACCGCGCACATGCCTGCGTGCCGACACGGGAAAGAGGAGGCGGAGGGAGGGCCGAGGGAAGGAGCATCGAGGGGCAGCAGGGCAGCAGCAGGGCATGGCATGGCATGGCAGCAGCCAGAGCATCGAGGCAGCACAGCAGCGCTTTATCTCGGTGGCATGCGGCTCACCTCATCTCCTCCCTCTCCCACGGTAGCGTAGCAGACCACCAGCAGACCACCAGCAGGAAAAAAAAACATGGACGCGGCAGACGCAGCTTGCATCAAGCCACCGACATGCCATCCGCCTACCATTATCCTTCCATCCCAAACGCCCTCTGCGCTCACCTCAGCCGTTGCTTCTGGCCAGCCTCCCTCGTACAAAGATTGCTGCCTCTCTCACCCCCCCTGCTGCTGCTGCTGCTACCGCTTCCATTCCCCCCCCTCATTGTCGTGCCGGCGTCAGCCCAAAGGCCACCCCTTCGCGTCGCCCTCTTGTCCTGTCGTCGGCGCGGTGCAGCAACGCACCCGTCTCGCAGCAGCAAGACGTGTTTTGTTCTGCGCCACAGCATCTTTTCAAGACTGGCTGTCGCTCTCTGGCCCAGCGCACACTGGTAGAACAGACGAGGAGCACGTCACAAACAGGCGTGGTTATCTCATGGCTCTTGATATTGTTTGCTTGCCTTATGCCTAGGCATACATGGCTATTGCGCCTTGCAGCTTGACGATACACTTCACTTGCCCTTCTGCTTGCATCCTTTGCTTGTTGTTGCTCTCATAGTACTACTTGCCTCTGCTTGTCCCATCTCCTTGACCTCGTCTTGAGCCAGCCTAGAGTCTGCCCTGAGCCAATGCAGCCAGCTAGTCCTCGCGCCATCCCCTCGAGTAGAGTTTCATGTACAGTTGGCACTCACTCCTCTCACGCCACCCTCGTCCAGACCCCCAGGAGCCCTCACCACCAGCTTCCTTCTGTTGGCGCCCACGTGGTCTTGACGGCTTCGGCCGGTTCTTGAGCCTGCTCGCTGCCGCCATGGCCTTGTCACACCATACCGCATCAGAGCATCTGTCGGCAGCAAGACCTCATTTTTGGCAAAGACTTATGAATAGACAAGCCCCTTCGTCATGCTCCCTTGCTGGAGAGCCTTGCCAGCCACCGAGGCCCGCCCTCGACGCCGCTCCAGAGCTTCCTACGCCTCCATCTTTTCCCCGCCAAGTTGTTGTCGGCCTTCCTAGAGCCCCAACATTTAGCAGACAACAGTCGGAGCAGCGCAAGCACCTTGTCCCCGTTATTCCTTCCCCAGATGAGCGCCGAGCAGTCTCGGCAGATCGCCGCTCTCGCAGCTGGTATCGTCGGGTTCCTTCGCTGCCCAAAGCAGACGTGAGACTCAGCGCCCCTAGCCTAGTTGGCACCGACCTTCAAGATGCACCTCATTATGATGCGCAGCCCTCGTATCATGATGAATATCATGATCGACCTGGCACCGCCTCGGAAGCCGAGTCGGTTACTGGATCAAGTAGGGATTCTGAGCACATGTTTGATCATGACATGCCTGTCGACGCGCCACCCTCAGTCACTACCTCACGCCACGAGGCAATGATTAATGATGAGCTTGACACAACCTGGATACTTAACCTCAGCATGCAATTTCGAGACCTTTCCCGCAGGGAAAAGTTCTTTGTTACCTATCGTGAACAGGAGCATCACTGGAGGCGAGTCACCATCTCGCTCGATTATCGCGATGCCCCTCCAAACTCCCTGGAAAGGGATCTCTTACAGATGGATCTCCTTCGCACTGGAAATCAGCGTCAAAAAATTGCAAAGATTTATGAAGCCATCCGCGAAAGCATTCCAGATATTCAGTTCTACGACACTGTAACAAATCTCAAACTTGAGACGACAAACGGCCGTCTCCACGTCCATGTTGTGCAAGACGGACAAGTAAGTCGATCCATGAATAATAACGCGTCGCCTCAATTTCGGCCTGCAGCACCTCCATTCTTTCAACACAGCTCTTTGGCAAATCTCTTGTTTTCTTGTCGACTAACGCATCAATATCTTAGGAAATCATCAGATATCCTCGTGTCAGTCATTTGCGGCACTTAGGCTGCCGAAGAGTGCGAGAGAGTGAAATCTTCTTTGATTCGCACATGTCGGGATTTGTTTACAAAGTCAGGGTACATGGTCATGTTCTAATCAAGAAAGAAATTCCCAGTCAAGACACCATTGATGAATTTCTGTACGAAGTCAACGCTCTCAACAGTCTGAGACACACTAGGGATGTCGTCAAGTTCTACGGAGTCGTTGTGGACGACCATGATGAATTTGTCAAGGGCTTGCTGATTTCGTACGCATCTCGAGGAGCTCTCATCGACCTCATTTTTGAGCGATGCAAAGGAAAACGTTTCAAGATTCCCTGGACAACCAAAGAACGGTGGGCGCGGCAAATGATGCAGGGACTAGCAGATATACATGAGGCTGGCTTTGTCCAGGGCGATTTCACTCTTTCAAACATCGTCATTGACGAGGCTGGAAATGCCAAGATTATAGACATCAATAGGCGCGGCTGTCCCATGGGGTGGGAGCCACCCGAGGCGACTCCAATAGTCGAGGCAGGTCATCGCATTACCATGTACATTGGCATCAAGTCCGACTTGTACCAACTAGGCATGGTTCTTTGGGCTTTGGCAATGGAATACTATGAGCCAGAAGCATGCCGTCGACCACTGCTTCTGGATGCCAAAGTTGAAGTGCCAGATTGGTACCGACAGATAACAGAGATATGCCTGAGCACCGACCCGAGAATGCGCCTCCAGGCATCTACGTTGCTTGATCTGCTGCCCCCTTCAATCAAGCTAGACCAGGTCATTTCATCTAAAGAGTTCTTGTCAGTCGACGATGGTCATTCATTCAATCAGTACCTTGTGGATGGCCTTCACACAGGGGGCAGGCTCCACGTGAAGCCGGCTGTAAACCGCGATGGCTGGCCTTATTCAGGCAGAACATACGTCGACTCAAGTCCCGAACGACAGGAACAGTATTATCAACTTCGTGGCCGCTCACCGCCAAGCGGGCTGCCGAGCGACGCTGACGGCTGTGAGGCAACACGGGACCCCGTGAGCCAAACTTCTTGGGCGGCGAATAGGAGCGTTCGGCCGTCGTACACAGATGTTGAGGAACCCAGTTCTTTGCGGGAAGATGCATCACTATTGGGGGAGGAAAGGAGCATGACGCAGTCGACGGCGGAAGAAGGGATTGGTTTTGTCGACACCAATGATGGATTCCTGTGCGACGACAATAATGGCGCATGGGGGCATCGAGATCTGTTGGTTCCGCCAAGCGACGATGAGAACTTAGATAACATCTACTTTCCAGTTCCGACGTATCCTTCACCGGCCGCGTTTTGCTTGGGTATACCAGCACCGAGCCGGTCTGAGGGCTGCACTGAACAGTACCCACAGGCGTCACAGGGTTTCAAAATGGGTCACGCGGACACGAGTATCACGAAAGCTAATGAATGCAGCCCAAGCGACACGATTGGAATAGCCCCTGCAACCTGCCAGAGCTCGCTGACTGTGGCAGCTTGTTCCACAAGTCATGCTGCACGGGTCGAGGCCGAGGCTGCCATTGAAAATACAAGCCGGTTGGTCTTGCCGGTCAAGCGCAGACGGGAGGCAACAGGAAAAGCATCACGAGATGGCGAACAAGGCAATGCAACCTCGCCAATGACAGAACCCCCTTCGAAGGCACAGAGTCCGACACAGACGCACGGAGATGGACGACCAGGTCATGCCGAAGACATGACAGCAGCAACAACAGCAGGTAGCACGGGACCGCCTAGCAGACAGACTAGTCTAAATCTGGTGGATCAGAAAACCATGTCTGACAGGCCATACTTTCAACCAGTCTATAAGAATTCTTCTGCAAACGAAAAATGGCCCTCGTTGATGGGTTCGGAGGAGCCTTTGAACGTGGAGCAAATGCCAGGACATCTCGAGCATAAAAGTCTCGCAATGTCGCTGGCGGGTATCGGTGCGGCACACATGGGCTTCAACGATGAGCCAATGCGTGAAATGGCCTTTAGCATGGATGATGAATTTGAAACGATTGGGAGACCCAGTCCCATGATGATATGACGGCAAATTGACTCGCTGCAGATGTCCTTGATTGTCTTGATTTTGGTACCTACGGGCACAAAGATTGCGGCTAAGAGAATTGACAGGCAACTAATTTGGTGTTTTTGTCTCTTTTTTGTGGGTTGGGCTCAAGACTTCCTTTATTACAGGAGCTCCCTTTCGATTAGGAACTTCCTTTCTATTAGGATGGGACTTTTTTGTTTTCCCTGGAGCGGACAAGTTGCATGTTTCCAAAAGATGGTTGAGTCGAGGCTACAGTCGCGTCTGGGAAATGAAGCTGAAGCGTGTAGAGACTGAGGCAAGATATGATGATGATAACGCTCCGAGTGTGAATTGGCAAACAAGACGACTTGCAATAACAATGTCTGATTTTATTAAACTTTACGTATGGTTTACGGTGCAAAAGTTGAGATACGGAGTTACTCAGAGGCAGAAGAGTGAATATAGCCATTTATACTAATCTAGCCACTAACGCCTACCGCCTGGCCAGATTTTTCTATATTGGGCCTGTTCGTCTCTTCGCTTGGTAGCCTAGTACTCTCGAAGTGGTTAATTGCTAAGCAACCTGTCTCAATTGGCCACGCATTTCCTACCAAGTTTTGGCTGTGCGAAATTGAGCTTTGGCGCTACGCGTCTACGTCTTCAACGTTGGGCTTCAACCAGGTGAGGTCAAAGCTGCCCTCGAAGATGATTTACATGCTTTACTTACTAGCTACAGAAAGCAAAAAGAAGATGATGATATGGGTTGGTATTTTTGGAGGTGCAGTTGGTACTACCTACGCTTTGGGGTTCGGTCCAGCGGGAGTGGTTGCAGGTGAGCCCTTTGTCGAGTACAATCATACGGCCTTTATGGAGTTTAACTGGAATTCAGGTTCAACAGCTGCAGCTATTCAGTCCGGCATATACGGTGCGGCAGTACCAGCAGGTTCGCGACATTGACCAGCATGGGCATGCTTGGAACTTTGGTCCCAGCTGCGATTGGGGTGGCAGTGGGTATTGCATCCATTGCGACTATTGCGGATACTATTTGGTTCCAGCGACGATGGGGCAAACCCAAGACGGATTAATCGATATCAACTTTTTGACCTGCGGCAGATTCTAATGGGGGTGGCCATGTCGTGCCTAGTGTCGAGATAGGAAAAACAGCGCGCAGGTAATGAGAGGTCTCTAGAGGTCAAATGTGGGACAGATAGAGCATAAGAAAGGAAAAGAGCTTCTGATGGCCACGTCATTGTCGTAGGAAAGACGTCAGGGGGACACATAAGACGCCCGGCCATCGGCTGATAATGATTTTGTGGCTGCTGGCTATGAAGAGTTGGCACTGTCGGGACCAGGGAAGCATTAACAAGATGGAGCCTGAAGGGACAAGCTGTGATGACGTTTAATATGAGCCAATTGGGTCTGCGGCGCCTCCTCTTTTTGGGAGGAATTTCATCATTTGGAAAATGGGTTCGCATCGCAAGAGGTTGCAAAAGCTCATGGTATCAGCGCATCCTAGTTATGTTTGGTCACTGTAGCGAAAGGGCATGGAAGAGAGGCAACTCGGTCAAGTGAGGTGGCTGTTTCTGCCTTGTACGTACGTGTAGTAGATAGGTGGCTTTGTCTCTTGTGGATTTCTCTTGGGAGGACATGTTTGGTGGATTGTTGGCGTGGTTTCTGATGTGACAGTAGGCATCGTCTGCGGCTTGGGGGGGGGGGGGG
>NJET01000129.1:0-60029 GCA_002591415.1 Ophiocordyceps australis | reverse complement strand
GTATTGTTGTGGGGCTAGCTTACTTTAGCTAGCTATTAGCTAGGGTTATGCCGGATTATATCCGAGCTACTAGTTTAGTCCTACCCCTTTTATGCGAGGGTATAGCTAGCTTTCTTCTCCTATATATATAATTTAGCACTACTTTTCCGATCTACTAAAGCTGGTGTAATATAGATACTACCGGCAGGACTAAGGCATTGGTAGGATTAGAGGCTAATTACAGGCTGCCGATCGGCAACTGTGGGCCTGGCAGATAATTCGAGTCTGTTGTACCTCTACTTGGGGCCGGGGTAAGCGGCAATAATAAGTACTGCTAGTATGATGAGTTTGGTACGCAGCCTGACACTAACCGCCAGCTCAATCTATCTATCATCAAATCTGTACACTTACTTCACTTGGACTTTTCCTCATGGAGTCCGGGGGAGGAGCTCTTAGCTGGTCAGTCAGCAGCATTACCAACCTCAGCGCCGGTAAAGCGCAACTGGGATCTTGTCGTCTACAATATTTTGGAGCCGTGTGCTGCTAGGGTACTAGCCAAAAAGATGCAGACAGCATTTTGTTGATGGCTGATTTTCAATTCCTTTTGCTCTTGTGCACCGAGTTGGAGCCAAGGGCGAGGCTCCGAGATCCGGTCGAGCGAAAAACAACCGACGCACCGCAGCTGTCAGGCTCTAGACCTCGGAGATTTTTGACTAAAAGAAAAGACTACACTGATAGCGATAGCAAAGGGCCAACGAAAAGAGAGACAGGGTTGGATCCCCAGCTCCAGAAGAGGTGCAGGAAAGAGATTGCTGTCGGCATTTGCAAGGCCATGGCCAGCCACTGACCGACGTCAAACGCAACCACACACGTAGACATTGTCTTTCTCGCACCCCCCCCCCCCTTCTCCCCTTTTTCCCCCCGCCTCTCTTACTCCAACGCCAAGACGAAGCATATCAGACAAAAAGATACAAGACGGAAACAAAGCTGAGGGTCGAAAAAGAGAAAGCGTGGTGCATGGCTGTCAAGCTTCTCGAACTGATTGACCCGACCTGGTTCCGCCGTCGAGGCTGTCTCCTGGGGCCGCGGCACGTCCATGGCCCGTGGCCTCTGTTTGTCCCGCCGTGTGTGACAATGAGCCAAGAAGCACTTGAGCCGCTGCGACTCTCCCAAGACTCTTGCCCACTGCGATCTGGCAGCCCGCCTGTGAACCGGCCCCCTTTGCCTCGACCTTGGCTGGCAAGCATCGGCCGAGAGCAGGAGCCGTGACGGCGAGATATACTACAGGCCATGCAGGCCTATTCCCTACCGCCGCACCCACCGCCGCCACCGCCCTCTCGTCCTCAATCGCAGTCATCAACCATCTCGGCGGCAGCGGGAGGCACATCGACAGAAGCCATCGACGCGGGCCTTGCTCATCATTCTCGTGCCACCAATTTCCATCACGATGCTCCTTACGATGCTTCTTCCCTGGCACAACGTCGCTCTTCACCGATCCTGATACCAGTTCAACAGCAGCAGCATCTCGCTTCGCAGCCCCAATTCTCTCGACAAAATCAACCACAAAATCAACAGCAACAACAGCAACAGCAGCAACAACAGCAACAACAGCAACAACAGCATCAACAGCATCAACAGCAACAGCAGCAACAACAACAGCAGCAACAACAACAGCAACAGCAACAGGTAATTCCTCCTCCTCTACTACCGCCCCCACTGTCGTCACAACAACACCAACAAAATCCGCAACAGCAGGCATCACGCAGTGTCAAGCGGCCAAGACCTGTCAAGTCTTGCACAGAGTGTCGCAAGCGAAAGCTTCGCTGCGACCGCATGCTCCCTTGTTCGCAGTGCCAAAAGTCGACACGTGTCTGCAAATATGCCGCCGAAGCAGATTCTTCAACTCTCTCAGATGGGTCAGACCTGGACGTGGCCGAAGTTTGCCGGCCCACCAAGCGTAGCTGTCCGCCCTTGCCGACCACTGCCCGGGCCGAGTCCAGCGAGACGGTTCCGACACCAGCTAAAAATCGCGAATCGCCCAGGCAGCCATTGCTCCAGGAGCTCTCACTACGCATGGAGCGTCTCGAAAAGCAGATTCGCGCGCGTAGCCCTGTTACGGACTTGAGCAGCGGAAGAATCTCTGTTGCTACATCCGATACCTTGAGGGGCGTCACAGTCAAGCGCGATGCTCGAGGGACGCGTTTCTTTGGCCAGAGTAGTACTCGCGTTATGCTCAATCTGGTAAGTACAGTACAAGACTCTTCTTGCTCATTTGTGACTGGCTGGGGCTGACGCATTGGGACATGTTGTCTGGGGACAGTTTGAGGAAGCAAAGGCTTTTTTGTCGGCTCAAAGCAGTATTGCGGGTCACGGGGAGCTACTTGCTGGATTCGAGGCCTTGCACAAGAGTTTACAGGACAGCTACCATCGGAACATGGCTCCAATTACCGTCTTCGTAGATTCCATGATGCCCGTGCGCAAGCGAATGACAGATATTCTGCCCAAGAAGGCGGTATGTGACCGTCTGGTGGCATCTTACTTTGACACGTCGGAAACCATTTACAGAATCCTGCACTTTCCCACCTTTCGCGAGCAGTATGAAGTCTACTGGGACGGAAAAGAGCAGTCAGACTCGTTTCTCTCGCAACTCTTGGCGGTGCTTTCAGTCGCCTCTCGGTTCGAGACCAAGTCCAAGGGGCTCGGCCACGAACGTGTTGAGGGCGTTCATATCCCCACTGCCTGTGCTCTGGTTCGCATCTGGCTGGATGGACTCAAGGGCAAGCAGCTGGTGGACATGACAACGCTTCAAGTCGAATTGCTGCTGCTCCACGCCCAGCGTATGATTACGCCCCGAGCACAGGACTCGTGGACCCAACTTGGATTTATCGTGCGGCTGGCAATGACCATGGGAATGCACCGCGATCCATCCGAGTCGGAACCACGCATGACTGTTTTTGTCGGCGAGCTCAGAAGACGGCTGTGGTACACCATTGTCGACATGGACTTGCACATGTCCTTGGCCTGCAACTTGCCATGCCTGGTGCGCGATGGCGACTACTCGTGTCGACCACCGCGCAACCTGGACGACTCGGAGCTGTTTGAGGATATACAGGAATTGCCTCCTACCAAGCCTATTGACCAGGCAACCGACAACCAGATGCAGGTTTATGCCGCCATGACTCTAGGCACTCGAATGCGAGTTGCCCCGCTCATAAACCGCATTGATAGCATGCGGGACTACCAAGAGGTTATTGACGTGGGCGCCAAGCTTGAACGCTTTCTTGACGACATCAACTATATATTTCCTCGACACAGCCTTGTAAGTGACGGGCAGAGAAGCAAGCAGTGGCGATCACGCGTGATTCTCGACATGCATGTTCGCCGTCCGTTGCTGGCCCTCTATAGACCCTTGGCAATGGGTGTTTCCGAGGTGCCGTCTCAAATATCGCGGGCCTACCTAAGATCATCCATGGTCATTCTCAAGTACCTGGACGAGCTTGACCCGCATCTCGCGCACTTTGACGACATTGTCGAGATGTATCATCAGATTTTGAAGCGAGATATTATTCAGGCAGCTCTCAGCGTTTGCTTCTACATCCAGTCGGCCGTGCGCCCTAACTCGGAAAGTCTGTTGCTGGGGCAGCAGGCTTTACGCATGTCTCCTGACTCGACAGATGACTACCCAATGTACAAAGCTGAGAACCTGGTGCTGTGGTCACCATCGCGACTGATTCAGACGGTAGACAAGACGCTTCAGCTGCTTCTTTCTCACATGAGCGGCAGCGACACCAAGGATATATTGTGCCTGGCGACTGTGTTAGCAACAGTCAAGTCTCTGGAGCCTCGGCCGCACGACATTATTCGAGAGGTACACAGAGTCCTAGATGCATGCTTGACGGAGACGAGTTTGACGCACGATAAGCTTCATTTGCTTCCAGACTGCTATCAGTCAGAATCGTACCTACAAGGGCCCCGGACAAGATATGGATACAGTACAGCAACGTCAGTCAGACCAAGCGGCAATAGTAACAGCATGGCAGCGTCACTATCTATGAATAATAAGGATGGGTGGGTTATATGGGCAGGATGGGATGGATGAAGCGGACATGACACTAGTAGCTATTTTGCCACGGCATGTGTCAGTCTGCTCAAGACTAATTTGAGTGCTTTGTGTTTGTGTTTGATTTGTGTTGTAAAGCGCCCCTGGATTAGAGGGAATTATACAATGGATGGAGGGAGTATTGAGCCGAGTTGAGCCGAGTTGGAGTAGGGCTGTGCGATGGAAAAGGGAGCCAAGACAACCGCAATGGCTGCGACTCACGACTTGGCAGGCACGTATGCTTTGATTGAAATTGTCTAGACGGGACCTGGAGCGCCGAGGGATGCGATAGAAGCGGAGCGAGAGTTGGGGTATATAGGCATACTAGCAAAATGGTGCAAGTAAGTTGCAGCTGGAATCAGTGATGACGTGGGTTCCTCGGCTCTGGGTCGGCATGGCAAGCCAAGGAGAAGTCAAGGAAATGAAGTCAAAGCCAAGGAATTGGGAGTTGCGGGGGGGATGGGGATGGGGATGGGGATGCCGAGAGCGGGACAGAGACGGAGTTTTGGGGCTGCAGGTACCCGGTGCAACCAACTTGACCGGTCTACGATCACCTCGGCACGTTTGTTAGTTCCCCGCAGTCGAACTACTAGACCGGTTCTGCTCATGGTACACGGCAGCATGCGTACATAAAGTGGCAATGCTTTTTGCTACACAGGTTTGTGGACCTTGGGCCTTTGTTTGTGTTGAGCAGAGTGCTACTACTATTATTACTACTAGTACTAGGAGTAGTTGGCAGAGGCAGGACTGACTTTTACTAACCGCCTACTACTACTACTACTACTACTACTACTCCTTACTACTACCTACTACTACTACTACTACTACTACTCCTTACTACTACCTACTACTACTACTACTACTCCTACAAGGTACTACTAGTAGTACTTGCTTGTAGTAATAGCAGCAGGTATAGTGTCCGACTTGTGAGTTTGAGTGCAAGAGGCGACAATGGCAACCAAGGTCCAAGGCAAGCAGTCGCCCGTGTACGTGCTGGGGGTGGGCATGACCAAGTTCATCAAGCCGCGAGGAAGCGTCGAGTACACGGAGCTGGGCTTTGAGGCAGGCATCAAGGCGCTGCTGGATGCGCACATCAACTACGACGATGTGGACCAAGGGATTGCCTGCTACTGCTACGGCGACAGCACGTGCGGGCAGCGCGTGTTTTACCAGTTTGGCATGACCAAGATCCCGGTGTACAACGTCAACAACAACTGCTCGACGGGCAGCACAGGGCTGGCCATGGGGCGGACGCTGATTGCAAACGGCGCGGCCGACTGCGTCATGGTGGTTGGGTTTGAGAAGATGAAGGCGGGCAGTCTGCAGAGCGCCTACAACGACCGCGAGTCGCCCATCAGCACCACGGCATCCATGATGGCAGAGACGCGGGGCTTCGAGGCGGCGCCGGGGGCGGCGCAAATGTTTGGCAACGCCGGGCGCGAATACATGGAAAAGTATGGAGCCGAGGCGGATGACTTTGCCGAGATTGCGCGCATCAACCACGCGCACTCGCCCAAGAACCCCTATTCGCAGTTCCAGCAGGTCTACAGCCTCGACGAGATCAAGCAGGCGCCCAGCATCTTCCAGCCGCTGACCAAGCTGCAGTGCTGTCCCACGTCGGACGGGGGCGCCGCGGCCATCTTGGTGTCGCAGGGCTTTTTGGAGGCGCGGCCGCAGCTGCGCGAGCAGGCGGTGGAGATTGCAGGGCAGTGCCTGGCGACGGACGGGCCCAGCCTCTTTTCGCGCAGCGCCATGGACCTCATGGGCTACGAGATGACGCAGTACGCGACGCGGACGGCCCTGGCGCAGGCGGGCGTCACGGTGGACCAGGTGCAGGTGGTGGAGCTTCACGACTGCTTCAGCGCCAACCAAATGGTGGTGCTCGACGCCATGGGCCTGAGCCAAGAGGGAAAGGCGCACGAGCTTGTGCGCCGGGGCGACATTACCCACGGCGGCCGCTATCTCGTCAATCCCTCGGGCGGGCTCATCTCCAAGGGCCATCCGCTGGGGGCCACGGGCATCGCACAGTGTGCAGAGCTGGTCTGGCACCTGCGCGGCTGGGCCAACAACCGCGCCAAGCCCGGCACGCGCCTCTGTCTGCAGCACAATCTGGGCCTGGGCGGAGCTGCCGTTGTCACTGTCTACCGCCGCGCCGACGGCCGCGAGGCGCCTCTTGTCGACTCGGCCACGGTTGGCGCCCGCAACGGCCTGGCCTACAATCCCGCCGTCGAGGCCAAGGGCTTCACGCCGGAGCAGGCCCAGGGCGTGCGCAGCCGGACCGCCACCAGCGACTGGGCCCTGCAGGACACGCAGGACAAGGTTACTGCCCGCTTCTGAGTCTCACCATGATGAGCAATGAGCAAGAATGAGCATGTTTGTTCTCTGGGGTATAGGGTAGCTGCAATTTGCTGCCGCCAGGGCTAGGCCAGAGTGCATTAATAATACTACTACTAGTGCTACTAAGTAATGGGAGCCCGCCTGCCGTCGCCTTTTCCTCCTTTATACTACTGGTAGTACTACTAGTCTAGTAGCTGTACTAGTAGTGGTAGTGTGAATTTGCTGCCCATCCATCTATACCTGTTGCCTCTGGTCCATGTTTGCCTCTTCACCTTGACTACATAGCGCATACTCCTCTCACTTACTCCTGCCACGTTTTACCATCACTGCCGCTACTTCAACCACCATTACTACTACTACTACTAGACACTACTATACGCCTCTTGTACGTGCTACACGAGCCTCGCCCTCGCATCTCGTGGAAAAAGGCTGCCCCGCACCATGGCCTCGGATATGCACACTTACGAGTTCAACGTCACCATGACGTGCGGTGGCTGTTCGGGCGCCGTCGACCGTGTCCTCAAAAAGCTCCCTGGTTAGTCTGCGGCCTGGACTCCCTGTGCGACGACGCAGCATGTCGTGCCAGCGCACAAGACAAGGCAAAAAAAAAAAAAAGAAGAAGAAAAGCTCACTTTTTTCTTGTTTCTTCATGACTGCAGACGTTGAAAGTTACGACGTGTCGCTCGACACCCAGACGGCCAAGGTGGTGACTAGCCTACCCTATGAAACAGTGCTCGAAAAGATTGCCAAGACGGGCAAAAAAATCAACTCGGCCAAGGCGGACGGTGTGGAAAAGTCTGTGGCCGTGCCCGCCTAGCCAGACAAGACGCATGTGCGCGAGGGGAAAGGCCGGAGAAATGGAACTGCTGCCCGCCGACCAGAGGTGTCGTGTTGCTACCTACTATGCTACTCCTCCTACCTACCAGCAAGTAATGATGCACCTTGATCGAGCCAAGAGGTATCCCGGCATTCCGGACGCTCCGCTTTCCGAATAGAGCTGTGCCTCGACCCATCTCGTGATGCGTCTGCTGTCGACTGGCTGTCAGCCGATGCCGCGTTGCAAGCCAATTGCTACTCCACACGGCGCAACAAGGCCCCAAACATGCAGCATATGTACATGTGTGTAGGACCAGACTGTGCCGCTCTGTAATCTTGTCCGTCTTGCATTGTCTTGTCCTCGGTCATTTCTCGAGCCCTGCCCGCACACAACAAGAACAAGGTTTACTCCTTGTCCCCAACGACTTTTTGTCTTGTCCCTGCTCACCATGGCTGATGCACTCCCCACGGAACAATGGGCGCAGGTGGTGGACAAGTTTGGTGGCCGTAGGTGATGCCCTCGTTTTGCACGCGCCTCGGTCGAGTGCTGACACGCCTGCACCAACAGCCGCCGAGTATAAGAAAATAGCCGTGCCCAAGCCAGGCCCCGACCAGGTCTTGGTCAATGTCAAGTTTTCAGGCGTCTGCCACACCGACCTGCACGCCATGATGGGCGACTGGCCCATCAAGCCCAAGCTGCCCCTGGTTGGGGGCCACGAGGGCGCCGGCATCGTCGTGGCCCGCGGCGAGCTCGTCAGCGGCGTCGAGCTGGGCGACAAGGTGGGCATCAAGTGGCTCAACGGCTCCTGTCTGGAATGCGCCTTTTGCCTCGACGGCGACGAGCAGCTCTGTACCAGCCCCCACTACTCGGGCTACACCATGGACGGCTCCTTCCAGCAGTATGCACTGGCCAAGGCGGCCCACGTTGCCCACATTCCCGACGAGTGCTCTCTCGAGGCCGTTGCCCCCATTCTCTGCGCCGGCATCACCGTCTACAGGGGCCTCAAGGAGTCGGGCGCCCGCCCTGGCCAGACCGTCGCCATTGTTGGCGCTGGCGGCGGCCTCGGCACCCTGGCTATCCAGTACGCCCGCGCCATGGGCCTCGACGTCATTGCCATTGATGGCGGCCAAGAAAAGCGTCACACGTGTCAGTCGCTGGGCGCTGCCACCTATGTCGACTTTTGCTCCTCAAACGACGTCGTCGCAGACGTCAAGGCGGCCACTCGCCAAGGTCTCGGCCCCCACGCCGTTCTTCTCGTTGCCGTCCACGAGAAGCCCTTCCAGCAGGCCACCCAATACGTTCGCTCTCACGGCACCGTCGTCTGCATTGGCCTGCCCCCCGACGCAAACATTTCTGCCCCCGTTTTCGAAACGGTTATCCGCATGGTTACAATCAGGGGCAGCTATGTCGGCAATCGCGCCGATGCCGCCGAAGCCATCGACTTCTTCCGCAAGGGCCTCATCAAAGCCCCTTTCAAGACGGTGGGTCTAAGCAAGCTCAACGACGTCTACCAACTCATGAAGCATGGCAAGATTACTGGGCGATACGTCGTCGACACAAGCAAATAGTAGTCTTCACCCACCTCTTTGACCTTGAATTGCCTCAAGTTTGAGGCCTAGGCCTATGCGTTGGGCTGATTATAACATGATGCAACTCATGCTCAACATAACGGGGCTTCTCCAAATATACTACGTGGCATCATCGCTGTCGCATGGCCTGCTCGGCCAAGTCCCACATAATCTGGCACCATTATGCATTGCCTTGGCTGTCGTGTCCTTGTACATTTTCTCTTCCAAAACACCGGCTTCTACCTAGCTACATATATCTAGATAAGTGCCGCCACAACTGCATCCAGCCTTGACTTGGTCAACAACAAATAATCCCAATGGTACAGGTGAGCCTGGTAATCCGAGGCCAGCGCAGTAGTCGACTTGACTCAGGCTGCTTGCCATGCAATTCCTCGGCTGACTCACGAACCACCAGGCCCGCCGAGCAGCGCAAATCTCCGCACAATACTGGGTCCGTATTCTTGATACTGCAAAGCCTCTTAGTTAGCTGATCTCAGTCCCAATCGCCTCTACTAGTCTCTTTTGCTCACCTCGGCCTTTGTATGGCAATAGGAGCGGAACTCGGGTGTCTGTCCCAGAAGACTGCCACCAAACCAGGGGCCGTGCCGTTGTCGCTTGTGAGTAATGACTTGCACCTCCAAACCCCCGCTGCGAGCACCACCACTGCGTACCTCGCTTGCGCGAATCCTGGCATCTACCAAGTGCTTAATATCACGTTGTAGTCGCCTTCCAAAGTCCTTGAACAACGTGCTTCCGCCAGAGAGCACAATGTTTTTGTACAGGCCCCTGCGCACATCAATGGGCGACTGCTGAATGACGCCGTCCACGACAATAGGCAGCGGGGTCAAGAAGTCCGAGCTGTAGATTTCGGGATTAAAAAAGATTTCGGGTGCCAGAAATCTTTCGTAGCCAACGTCCACTGTCACCTGGCGCCCCCCAGATCGGCTGACGACATGAGTGGTGAAGCGCTCACGATCCCGGTCGTACCTGGCAAACTCCTTGACAATGTCAGGACAAACATAGCAGTATTCCTCCTTGATTTCCTGCGCCGTTTTGAGAGATGAGTCGGGCTCGCCGCGATCGCGTAGCAGAGATTGGACAAAGTACGTAATGTCCCGACCGGCTATGGGGATCGATTTGATAGAGGAGCCGATGACATATCCTTCGGCCACGGGAATGACATGCGTAACACCGTCACCCGAGTCAATGACAGTACCCGTCAGTGACCTGTCTGTCACCTTGGAAGATGTCCACGAAGCAGCAAGTGCGAGCACGGCCTGAACAGCAATATACATGCCAGCGCAGTTGAAGGACTCGAAAAAAATCTCGGCCGTATTCTCGCGGTTTTCCGGTGGATTCAGGGGCTAAATAGGTGAGCATGTGATGCACACACCATAGAAGCAGGTCAAGGCAGTGCTCACAGGCTCAGTCAGGAGAAAGTAGTGGTCCTCGGGCTCGACTCGAAGGTATTTAAATATCGAATTTGACCAGAAACGCTCCATGTAATCCTACATAACATCCAATCTTGTCAAACTAGAGGTAGTAGAGTTGGAAGCCATCTACCTACCCAGTTTTCTATTTGGCCATGGCGGATGGGATAATGCAAGCCGTAACCTGTCATGGTGATGAGCGCCGGTTCTCAGCTTGAAGCCTTCCATCTCGAACAGAGCACACGTACCAGGGCCTGCAGCGGCAGCCAAGGCAGCATCGCCTATATAGAAATCGAGGTCTTCGGTACCACGCTTGGAGCTAAGATGACTGCTACTGGGCCCAGCGCCTCCTGTAAGAAACGATGGTTTATTGGCAACCGATGGACGGCCAGATCCTGATCCACTACCCCCACCGGCAGCAGAACTCTTTGTTGCGATGGCCGTGGGGAAGACGAACGAGGGTGAGTCGTTTCCGGCAAAGCCTGTAAATTTCAAGTCAGAAGCAGGCGCGGCACACTTGAGCACCTCATGCGGCTAAATACCCAACTTGGAGAAGCCCGTGCCGCTGTGATAGCCCTGGGTTAGCACATGAAGTCAGACACGACGTACAGACATGTATGCGTTGTCGTTGTCATGATGGCGACGAGCGGGGCAACCAGTCAAGGAATAGCTTACTTGTCCATGACAACGGCCGGAGTCTGGTTCGCCATGGTAGCTGAGGCGTACAAGGACCAGCTTGCAGGAGGGATTGATGTGCTAGTTGCGTGCCGGGAGATAAGCTAATGCGAGGGTGAAGGGCGATGCCGTTGACACTTGGACCAGACTGACCGAGGAGCTGCTTTAGGTAGGCCTCGTCGTCAGCATCAGCCACTTGCATTGTACTACTACTACTACTACTTAGTAGTAGTTAGTTAGTAGTACTAGAGTACTAGTACTACGTATGTACCATGCACCGTATATATACTACTAGTAGTACTAAAGTACTACTAGTAAGTGCTTCTAACGGTGGCTCAGCAGGTCCAGTGCGGATCATGGTTATTCCCGCCGATTTAGTGGTGGCTGGTCGTTGAGCCTCAACTGCGATTGTCTATGAGACACGCTTTCCATCTGTTCACATGTTGATACATTATTTGAAGTAAGTCGAATAAATGCAGCCTGGTTTGATAACCGACGCGTCATTGGAGTGATGCTGAGAGTTGCCAAGGACCACACAGACCTGATTTACGGCTTTCTTTTTCTCTGAAAAGTGGAGGAAACTACGTTTGAGTGCACATTTGCAGCTCTTGCTTCGTGAATGAATAGGTGCCGGTACCGGCATTTGATAAATGCAAATCGATAATTCTACAATGAAGCCTCATTGGGTGCCTTCCCGTTTGCCAAACTGCCTGCCCCAAGCTACCTACTACTACTACTAGGTATACCTGGCTCTCACTACATACTCCTCATACCTGCTGCTGCTGCTACTACTACTACTAGTACCATCAAGTACCTATCCTTCCGTTGGCGGTAGCTTTGGCTCGTGCGTGCAAGACGATTCCAAGCCATCATCTGCAGAAAGGCACATCCTTGTTTATTTCTGAGAAACTGCCTGTGGGACTTGGTCTGCGTTAGGTACCTAGTAGGTACTACTAGGCTATTACTGCCCCGGGTACAGCCCTTTCCTAGCATTCACCTTCATCTTGGACACAAAGTACAGCGCTTTAGCACCTGCCACTGCTGGCACCTATAGTATTGCGACAACAGTCCAGTTCGGGCCTCGCCACTTCCCACCGCCAAGTGGAGGAACTCGCCATCAAGCTGTGGCATCAAAGCCTCCTCTACAGACCGCAGCTCCGTCTTCACATCCCAGAGTTCCTCTTTTCCTACTCTCCGCCCCTACAGATCCCGGTCCACTGAATCGACATCTCTCTCATATTCCTAGACCATCCCGTCGGGTCATTCGTCTCTTGTCCCGACAGCATCTCTATAGCGACGCCCGCTCATGACCACGTAGCATGAACACCACCAGCTGCCACCATGCGACGCCCCCCTCCGCCATGACTCACAAGACATGCGGCACCGACGGTGCTTTCGATCGTGTGCTTCGCCTTGGTCAGAAGCAAAAGTCAATCCCTGCCATCTTTATTCACGCTGGCGCCGGCTTTCATAGCCATCAGAACGAGCATGTCCACCTCGAAGCATGTATCTCGTTCGTCTCCCTCGACTCAATGTCGCTGATTGCTGCTGACGAGTAGAGACAATAGAGCTGCTAAGATGGGCATGAGGTTTCTCAAGGCTGGTGCCTCGGCTACCGAGGCTGTAGAGGCGGCTCTTCGCATCCTCGAGGACAAGGAAATTACAAACGCCGGCTACGGCTCCAACCTGTCAATTGACGGCACCGTAGAATGCGATGCGACAATTGTTGATCATCTTGGTCGCAGTGGTGCTTGTGGAGCAGTTCCCAGTCAGTTACATGCTCACTTGACCAGGGACTTCAGTACTGATATTGAGACATGAACAGATATCCGTAACCCAATTTCTCTTGCAAAGCTGATACTCGACACCAGCAACATGCCTCTCAGTCTGCGCCGAGTTCCCCCCAACGCTCTAGTCGGGGACGGTGCCAGAACTTTCGCCGAGGAGCACGGCATGATCACCTTTTCCAACGAGTATCTTGTGTCCAAGAACTCGCGCGACCGCTTCTTCCGCTGGCAGGACGACCTTTTGCGTGCCGAGGTCAGGACCAAAGACTCTAGGCTCAGCATGCCTGCCGCTCCAACACCAATGCCTTGCGTGCCATGCCAGTACGAGACAGCATCCAACCCAGATCCTCCCAAGGCCTTTACACGAGAACATACGGCTGCCATCATGGCTGGCACGTGGAACGAAGGCCAGATCGACTCTCCATCACCAACAACGCCGCTTACAGAGTCTGCGAGTTTGCAAGAACCCTCCATGTTCCCAGCTTCAGCCAATCGTCTCCCAGGCCTGACCTTTGCCGCTGTGGCCCGCGGGTCGTTTCGTGCCTCCGGACCCCAGTCCCCACCGACCCTACCTTTGCTCCCTGACGGGAAGAGCACTGAACTCTCCTCCTCCAAGACCAAGGCCAAGGACCAGCAGGTGGACATGTTATTGGCTCGAAAAGATGGCTTAGTTGATGATAGCTTTATCATTGGTGGCGCCAGCAAAGGCACCCCAGGGTGCGAGGCTTGTCGCGATGGCTGCCACTCCCCGCAAGTACTCTACGAGCAAAAGAAGGGCGCAGCAGTTCTAGACATGGAGTATCGAGGCAGCGATAAGCGCCATCTCAAGCGGTCGCTCAACACAATATGTCTCCGCCGAGATCTTGTCAGTCCGCATGCCCAACGCATCCACTTTTCGACCTTCGATGAAGAGGACCACGTTACGGACACTATCGGTGCCATTGCAATTGATGATCGAGGTCTCATTGCTGCAGGATCCTCTTCAGGAGGCATTGGCATGAAGCACCGGGGTCGATTGGGGCCGGCCGCTCTTGTTGGCATCGGTACTGCTGTCGTCCCATGCGCCGAAGACGACGAAGAAGGTGTGACAGTCGCAGCTGTAACGAGCGGTACTGGAGAACACATGGCAACCACAATGGCTTCCCAGCGCTGTGCAGAGAGGATTTATCAGGGTACTCGCCGTGGCCCTTGCGGCCTTGACATTAAGGAAGACGACGAAGATCTCATAATGGAATCTTTTATCGCAGAAGACTTCATGAGCCATCCTGGTGTCAGAAACTGCCACTCGGCAGGTGCAATTGGCGTCATGGTGGTCAAGAAGCGCCGCACAGGCTACTACCTCTACTTTGCCCATAATACAGACTCATTTGCTCTGGCGTCAATGGGAGGCTTAGAGAAAGAGCCACGCTGCACCATGTCTCGTTTGCCTCAAGGCGCTAAAATTGCGAGGGGAGGGCGCAAGATACGGGTGGCCTGAGCGGGCCCAGGGCCGATAATGGATTGAGCTGCATTTAGGCAGAGTAATGACGACTAGGTCACCTGTGATAGTTGTTCGATCAAGTTGCCGTGACGACCAGGAGCTTAAGAGTCTGGACATCTGGACCGTCAGATTCGGGGGACAGCCTTGTTGGATTTGTATGTTACGATTAGCAATAGATGACCCTGAAGCCCGTTTCCTACAGACGAGGCTCAGGTTTTGTTGCAGCTGGGCTTGTTATGCATTGAGCGAATCTGGGAGGTTAGAAATGGAAAAGTCCGACCTCGTGCCCTCTCAGCTATCATTCCCAGTGGCTATTCCCCTTTTTTCTTTTATTTCATCTTTTTTCATCTGGCATGCAGCCAAGTAGCCTCTTCACTAAGCCCCTAGCTCTTCATGATTGACAATATCAACCCGCATCGTTTACACCGAGGTCTAAGCTTTGGTCCGGCTAAAGGGGCATGGCGGAGCAGACCAAAATTTCCTGGTCCTACAAATCGTGGGGGTTCATTTTACGCTTCTTCGCGCCTACCTTTAAAAAAGATAGGACATATTACAAATGTGAAAATGTAGTGACGAGTCACGAGTTAAGGTGACGACCCAAACGCCAAAGTCTCTAGGGGCGTGGTGTGCCAGTAGCACTGCCCGTTTCTTCCCGCACACTACCATTGCCAACACGTTTCTTCTTTTTCTTCCTTCTAGGCACAACAGCCGGTTTAGAGCCATACTTGCCAAGTGCTAGTTTAGTCCCACATGTGAGACATTCTGCGTCAGGCGGCAGCTCGCAAAATATGCTTAGGCATATAGAGCAGACAAAGCCTGTATCAACGACCTTGGCGTGACAGAAGCAGGCGGCGCGGAAGTCGACCTTGTCGTGGGTCGGTGTGACTAGCGACTTGCGGGCCTCGGTGTCGGCAATGAGGCCAAACATGAGATAAGTAAGCATGCCTTGGGGTTTAGAGGCCACGAGGAAGATGCCATCAGTGTTGAAGCAGGCTTGTTGGAGAAATGTTTGATCTCCGGCAAGAGCTAGAGCATCAATGGCAACGCGGGCGTGAGCAGCGGCAAATACGGCGTTCATGGTTGGAATGTACTGGGAGGGTTCCGAATCGGATACTGAGATGACCAGGATGCGTCCTTTGAGGGACATGGACGTCGTACCATTGTTGGCCTGAGCACCATCACCGACGGCTGCTGTGGTCGCGCTCAGAGCCTGTGCGGCTTTGTTGATATAACACAGAGCCAAAGTGAGAGCTCCCGAGAGATGTGTGGTTGTCTGAGCCAGGTGGGCTTCATTCGTGGTGTCAATAAGGTGGCGGATGGATGCCGTGACTGTCGATTCTATGTGGGCAAAGTGAGGATACTTGTTTGCAGAAGCCGTGCCGCTGGTGGAGGCTTTGTCGGCTGTAGCAGACGGGGGGGGTGCAGGATACAGCCACACGGAACGATCGACATGGGCGGCTATGAGGGCGACTTGATTGGCGTTACTAAAGGCGAGATGGGCATTCACAAAGACTAGCATGTTGGCAACAGCTTTTGAGAGAGGCAGACGGTCGCCAAGAGCTGCCCAGGCGCGTGGGTTTGTGTCGAGAATTATGGCCAGAAGCGAAGGCGTCTCCTCAGTCGTAATGACCTCGTAGTGGTCCGAGACGTCAACGGCGTCCATGGTGAGCAGCGGGACATGCTGGCCACAAGAGTGATGGTTGATGCGTTTTCAGAGCAGTTTGAAAGGTGCCGAATAGCATCGTCGTCAGGCGAGTCCAAGATACAATTGTCGTCATTGACAAGTTGAAGGATGGACTGGAAGACCCACGTGACCCAAGCACCACATCGGCGTCGCGTCTCCCCTTACTCAGCCAAGGCAGGCGATTTGTTTGGCCAACGCGGTGGGCCCTGCTGCAACGACCGATGGCAACAAAACATCAACAAAAACACACAACAGTGACTCGGCAGCCCTATGCAGTCACACCACATTCATTCTGGCCCGTCCACTGCTCAGTCTACTAGCCGCCACGCGGCGCTCGGTCGTGTTTGTCTTTCCCCTTGTCCGGCCCATTCGCCCTTGGCCCATCTCATCTCATTCACCAAATCTGTCTCCTTCCCTTTTTTCCACAGATTCTCGACCACCAAGAAGACTTGCCCCAAAGCAAAATCCATCGGCCGCAATGGACTTCGCCTCAGACTCGGAGCAGTCCATGTTTAGCCTCGATGATGAGTCGGATGGCTATGTTCCTCACAAGGTCAGTGCCCCGCCAGCTGTTATTCCCTGGACCCCTTTGTTACGTTTTGCATCTCGCCGTCTTTGTTGCATCAGAGTCACTTGCCCAATCGCATTCATTTGTCTGCATTTAAATAAGGAGCTCTCCTCCGCGCGTCTCTGGCTTGTAGCAGCTCCTATAACAATCAACGCTCTGCTTCGACTTTACGTTTGCTACGCGATTGGCCTGTCTCTCCGAACCGCGACTGACTCTTGGTTAGAAGGTCAAACCAGCAGCCAAAAAGATGTCACAAACAACTCTAAACGCAAAAAAACGGCCAAACAGCGACAGTGATGGTGGCGAGTCTCTTGCAGAAGCCTCGGGCTTTTCTAACACACCGCCCAGCGCAAAGAAACAGAAGATGGCATCTGCGGCCAAAAAGCCCACGAGCGGTAAACCGTTGGCTGAGGTAGCAAACGCTAGCACGGCAACTGATGGGTCATCAAAGGCCAAGACCAACAAGACTGCTACAGAAACTTATCAAAAGCTCACCCAACTCGAGCACATCATCAAACGCCCCGACACGTACATTGGATCTGTCGAAAAGACGGAACAGCAGATGTGGGTCTTCAACAAGGAAACTTCCCAGATGGAGTATCGTACCATCACCTACGTCCCTGGCTTCTACAAGATTTTCGATGAAATCCTGGTCAACGCTGCCGATAATAGACAGCGAGACAAATCAATGACGCACATGAAGGTCAATATTGATCGCGAAAGTGGCGAAGTGAGCGTTGAAAACAATGGCAAAGGTATCCCCGTCGTCATTCATGAGAAGGAAAATATATACATTCCAGAGCTTATTTTTGGCCACCTTTTGGCTGGTTCCAATTTTGATGACAACGAACAAAAGACTGTTGGAGGCCGTAATGGATACGGAGCCAAGCTCTGCAATGTTTTCAGCACTCAATTCACTCTTGAATGTCAAGATAGTGAGCATGGCAAGCGGTACAAGCAGATTTGGACCAACAACATGCAGCGCAAGGACAAGGCAAAAATCACTGCCAGTAAATCGACCGACTTTGTGCGTGTCACCTTTAAACCAGATTACGAGCGCTTCGGGATGCCTGAAGGCATTTCAGACGACCTCGAAGCTCTCTTATTCCGCAGAGTCTATGATATGGCTGGGACTGTTGATGGCGTCAAAGTTTATCTCAACGGCAACATGATCAAGCTCAAAGACTTCAAGTCCTACTGCGACTTGTATGCAAAATCAATTGCCTCTGAAAGGAGTGCCGAGGAGGGTGGTTCGGCAACGTGCACCGTTGAAATTGATCGTGACAAGTCACATCCTCGCTGGCAAGTCGGTTTTACCGTGTCTGATGGCACCTTTCAGCAAGTTTCATTTGTCAATTCAATTGCCACTACTTCGGGTGGTACACATGTCAACTATATTGCCGACCAGATTACTGCTTCGCTGCTTAAGACTCTCAACAAGAAGCAGAAGGGACACAGTTTGAAGCAGAGCCATCTCAGGAACCACATTTTCATCTTTGTCAACTGCTTGGTGAATAATCCGGCCTTTACTTCGCAAACCAAGGAGCAACTCACAACAAAAGTCAGCCAGTTTGGCAGCCAGTGCCGTCTAGGCGAAGATTTTCTCAAGAAAATTGCCAAATCGGAAGCCATTCAGAACATCATGGAGTTTGCGCAGAAAAAAGCGGACAAGATGATGTCCAAAAGTGACGGCAATAAACGATCTCGCGTCAGCAATGCCAAGCTTGTCGAAGCCAACCTGGCGGGAACACGACATGGTCACGAGTGCACGCTCATTTTAACCGAAGGTGACTCGGCCAAAGGTTTGGCCGTCTCTGGCAGGGCGATTCTTGACCCAGATCGTATCGGTGTCTTTCCCCTTCGTGGAAAGCTGCTCAACGTGCGTGATGCGTCTCTTGACCAAATTGCCAAGAATCAAGAGATTCAAAACATCAAGCAATTTCTGGGTCTCAAACACAAGCAGGTATATACGGATACTAAAAGCCTACGGTATGGTCATTTGATGATCATGGCAGATCAGGACCATGACGGTAGTCACATCAAGGGGCTTCTCATCAACTTTCTTCAAGTTCAGTTCCCTTCGCTGCTTAAACTACCGGATTTTTTCCGCGAGTTCATCACACCCATTGTCAAGATCTGGCAAGGTCCGGACCCGAAGAAACCTCACAACCTCAAGTCTTTCTTCACGCAACCACAATACGAGGCATGGAAGGAAAGCCACAAGTCTGAACTTTCACGGTGGCATAGCAAGTACTTCAAAGGTCTGGGAACCAGCTCCAACGAAGATGCGCAGGTTTACTTCACCAACTTGGATGATCATCTTAAAGAGTTTCAAGTCATGAAGCCAGAAGAAGCGGAACTTTTCGAGCTGGCCTTCTCAAAAAAGAAGGCAGATGCCAGAAAGGAATGGCTAGGAAGTTTTGTTCCTGGCACGTTTCTCGATCACTCGACAAAGTCAATCACGTACGGAGACTTCGTCAATAAAGAACTCATTCTCTTCAGTATGGCCGACAATATACGCTCTATTCCATCCGTCGTTGACGGCTTCAAGCCTGGTCAGCGCAAGGTGCTCTACGCTTGTTTCAAGCGAAACCTGGTAAAAGACAAGAAGGTGGTGGAGCTTGCAGGTTATGTTTCGGAGCAGACGGCCTATCATCACGGGGAAGTGTCGCTTCAGCAAACCATTATAGGGTTGGCTCAGAATTTTGTTGGCTCAAACAACCTCAATTGCCTTGAACCTAGCGGAAATTTTGGTTCGCGACTTGCTGGAGGCTCAGATGCTGCCAGTCCACGTTACACCTTTACTCGTCTTTCTCCTTTTGCACGCAAGATCTTTTCTGCACTTGATGAGCCGAATCTTGTGTCCCAGATTGAAGACGGAAAGCGTATTGAGCCTACGACATATGCTCCCATTCTTCCCATGATCTTGGTGAATGGCGCGGAGGGCATAGGAACCGGCTGGAGCACATCGATTCCAAACTATCATCCATCGGACATTGTGAAAAACCTCAAACGCCGCATGGGTCGCCTTGACGGCACAAATAACGAGGAGGCGCCATTTGAACCAATGATGCCCTGGTTCCGTGGCTGGAAAGGCACGCCTGAGGCTGCTGGACCAGATCGTTACAAATTCAATGGCATTGCGACCCAAAACGAAAAGAATCCAAACGAAGTGATTATCACCGAATTACCTATTAAAATGTGGACAGATGACTTCAAGGCCAAGCTTGAGAAAGTCATTAGCGGCGTCGATGGCCCTAGCTGGATCAAGGATTACAAGGAATTCAATGATCATAAGACAGTACACTTTGAGATTATGGTTGACGAAAAGCACATGGACAAGGTGCTTTCAGAAGGTATCTTGGACCGGTTCAAGCTTACCAAACAAGTGGCGACATCCAATTTGGTAGCCTTTGATACTCGGGGTCAGATTCGCAAGTATGAAAAGGTGGAGCAAATCATGGAAGAATACTATCACTACCGCATTGCCATGTACACGAAACGAAAGGTAGGCCTCTAGAAGAGGTAGTGTATGGATTTATTTGGTGAGCCGTTGCTGACACAAAACAGAAGCACTGGCTTGCCGTCTACCATGCCGAATACCGGAAGCTCACGAACCAGGCACGCTTCATTCAGGAAATCATTGATGGTGTCTTGATCGTGAACAAGAAGAAGAAACAGGTGCTCGTTCAAGAGCTTCGTGACCGCGACTACGAGGCTTTCCCACCGGGTCAAACGGTCAAGGAAAAGGGAGAAGATGAAAGTGAGATGGCAGAAGGAGAGGACGCTGATGATGGCGATGGCGACAGTGCGCGCGACTTTGATTATTTGCTTTCGGTGAGTTGACATTTGACCTGGCCTGGCTCACGCTTGAATGGCAGCTGACATGACTTTGTTTGAAAGATGCCCATTTGGTCATTGACTCTTGAACGTCTTGAAAAGTTGCAAGCGGCCATTGCTAACAAAAAAGTGGAACACGATAACCTTCTGGTCAAGAGCGAAAAGGACCTGTGGTGCACAGACCTTGACGAGCTGATGGTTGAATGGGAGAATCAGATGGCAATCGATTCAGAAATACAGACCAAGATCCGTCGCATGGGGCGACGTGTGTCCAAGAAGATTGGTGCAGGTCGAGGCCGCAAAGTGAATGATGATGACGACTTCAAGCCCAAGGCCCGCGGCAGACCTAAGGCGGCAGCCAAGCCTCAGACGAAGACGGCCCAACGGCTTGCTACGAAATTGAAGGGTGGTGCAGAGGAGTTGGATGACATGCTGTCTGAAGACGATTTTGCTGCCCTCAACCAAGATAAGCCGACAAGGCGGAAAGGTAATCAGCAACGGTCCTACTCGCAGTCGTTTAGACCAGAGGAAGAGCGGACGAAGCGGGTGGCTGCATCCCGAGCTCAAGAAATGTTTGAAGTGTCTTCGGAGAGCGATGATGACAAAATGCTGGGCGATGTGGGTGCAATGGTCAAGGGCATTGGCAAAGTCGAAGGCGAGTCGAGCAACCGGCTGGGTCTCCACGCCATGAACCGGGCCGAGTCGAACCATGGTGTCAGCAGCTCGATGGGACTTTCCAAGCTCAAGAAGAAGGCGTCGAAACTGACGCTTGATATTGATAGCATGGATGACACCAACTACGAGTTGCTTGCCAAGCCGTCGCCGCGTAAGACGGTGAGCAAGGATGATGTGGACGACTTTTTGTCAGACGACGATGTGGTGATGCAAGCCAAGGCTGTGGCAGCCAAGGCAAAGTCAGACAAGGTGGAAGGTCTGGCGGCAGTCAAGAAGGTGCGCGGGCGAGGGGCAGCAGCAGGCAGCACGGTTGGCAAGGTGGCCAAAGCCAGGGCGCCAGCATCCAAGGCTGTGAACAGTCTTTCTCCAGCAGCCAAGGCATATGCTGCCAAGAAGAAGGTTCAGAAGAGCACTCGGGCGCCCGTGTCGGACTCGGAAGGCGACGTGCTAGCAGATGCTCCCTCACCGGAGTCAAAGCCCGTGGCGCGGACACGGCCAGGACGAGCGGCTGCAGCCAGACGGCCCATTGTTGTGGACGACGACTCGACCATGTTGGAGCTGGAACAAGATGACGATGACAGTGATCCATTTGAGATGGATGAGGATGATGATTGAGCCGTGGGTGGATGTAGTGTTGGATCAGCTGCAGAGGAGGCGCTTGGTGTATTGAAAGATGAAGGAAGGGTAGGCCATTGCGCAGGTGTGGTGCCGAGGAGTCATGCAAGTGTTGAATCTCTTTATAATAGTACTGTGTGCATGTCACATGATGGCGTTGCCTCATTGTTGCTGCGAGGAGGGGAGGGTTGTGGTTGTTGGCCATGCATGGTATTATATAATCAAGAGGCGATTTTGCCCAAGTTCCCCGCCAAGAGGTGCATTTCTGGACCAAAGCATAAAAAGCCTCTTGACCTGGCCTCGTGACTGCTCGTCATGGCATTGAACAGCGACGCATCGCTCGAGGGGCTGGTGCGCCAAGCCGATGAGGGGCGCAAGCAGCTGCTGGATGCTGGAGGGCGGCAGGGCTCCAAGGCCGACTTTGACGCCTTGGTGGCGCTCTATGGACAGGCACGAGAAGCAGTGGCTCGCGAGGGCCTCTTATCACTCAACGAAGATGTCGACGACGTGGCGACGGCAGCTCTGCCCTATCTACTGCTCGACTTTCGCGTGGGCGAGGTGCAGCAGCGCAGCCCGGTCGAGTCGCTAGGCCAACGCAAAGCAGCCCTCTTGTCATCGCGGGCCGCCTACGAGCGGTTCCTCGACCTTGTCAGCCTGCATGGGCTCGTGACGGGCGCCTATGGCAAGCTGCTGGAGCGGTACCGCGACGATGCGGCGGGCTTTGCACTCGTGCCGGCGCGGGCGGATGCAGCGGCGCAGCGCCAGGGCAAGATTGCAGCGTCGCGGGCGCAGCGCCATCTGGAAGCCAAGCTCGAGGCGCTGCGTGCCGATGCCGCCTTTGCGGAGCGGGCCGACGACGAGCTGGTGCGCGAGGTGAATCTGACGGCCGTGTCGTCGGCCGTGCATGCCGCCTTTGATGCCCTCGACTCCATCAATCGCGAAATGGCCCTCTTGGCCATGGCGCCCCCCGACGGCCCAGAGGCGCGCCCAAGTCCCGACTCGCGCCTCGACGCCCCCTTTGCCGCCGCCGCCCCTCGACGTGCCGGCGGCCCGCTCCTCTCGCGCACCGGCAAGCCCCTACAGCCCTTTACTCTGCTGCCCTCTCGGGCAGACATGGCGCGAGCCGTCTTCCGCCCCGGCCACAATCTGCCCACCATGTCCATTGACGACTATCTCGCCGAGGAGCATCGCCGCAGCAACGTCGTCCAGGGCGGCACTGAGCCGCCCCCGCCTGCCCCGGATGACGATGACATGGATGCCATGGACCGCCAGACCTACAAGGCCAGACAATGGGATGACTTCAAGGACGACAATCCTCGGGGGTCCGGCAATACTCTCAACATGGGCTAGCCAGAGGTGAAAAGACGGCAATGCTTCATATTCTATTTCACGTCTAGGTACCCCTTGGAGGCCATTTGCACCCTTCTTCTTCATCATACATCTAGGCATGCCACCCCCTCTATTACCACCACCATGTACACAAGTAATCCTTCCAAACACGCCTCTATGCCCCTGTCAAGTCGAGCACCTTGATTATATCAAGCTTCCAAGTCAGCACTGGACCTTGGCACTGGCCGCGTCTGGCTGTCTTTGACTTGGCTTGGGTTCTTGTCTTCAGCCTCGTCGCTCATATCCGCCTTGGCTTGCTTTCTATCTCGACGACTGCCTCCTCTTCTCGCAGCCTCTTTCCATGCTGTGCCTTGACTTTTTGCTTTGCGGGCAAATTCGTGGCCCCCACTGCTGCCGTCCGTTGTCCCTCTTGCAACATTGTCAACAGGCGAGTCTGGGCTCGAGTGCAACGTCGTCGAGCCTCTTTTGACTTGTCTCATCTCGCTTATCACCTCGGCAAAGCTCTCTTCCAACGTCTTCATTCGTGCCAGAATCAGCCGGCCCATTCTGTCTCGGTCAGCCACATCCATGCCCCCGGCTACCCGCAGACGATTATCCTTCATCATCGCCATGGCCATTTGCGTCTGGAAGCTGCCAGCTAGGCCTGTGTTTTGATCCTCGGCCCCCATGTTGTCTGACAAGATGCTCATGTCAACCGAAGAGAGCCTTCTGCCCGACCGAAGCCTGTCTCGAGGATCAAGGCTAAGCATAGCTGTCCTACTGACACCGCCCGTCTCGGCGAGTCCACGAGGCACCGCCATTGGTCTAGGAGCCAAAGCTGGCCGGGATGTACTCATGGGTCCTTGTGGAGAACCTGCCCTTGCTGTTTGGTTAGGAAAATTGGCACCATTGTGCTCGTCAAGTCCATTCTTCCAGGCCTCAGTGGCTGCTTGCGCATAAGCTTTCGACGACTCAGAGCTGTTCTGACGTGCAACTTCATCTGGTTTATAGAGAATAGTGCTTGTGGAAAGCGTCCGGCCATGTCCATTTTGCTTGCGCGCCACGGGCTGTCGGGTACCGTGGAATCGAGACGGTTCCATACGCTTTGCCAAGTGTGATACCACGGGCGTAGTAAAGTAGTCGTCATCCTCAACGCCATGTCTCTCATACTGATTGCTCTCGCCACCATTGGACCCAATGTCGTCTTCATCATCGTCATTGGTGACGAGCTCATCATCGCCATCAGCATCCGTTTGCTCGGCCCTGGACTCGTGCACCCTCGGCCCAGGTCGTTTCGAAAACGATGCCCCGTGGGTAGAGGCAAAGTCGGCCGGATCACTGGCTGTTGATCTGAGATCCGAAACCTGTCTTGGGTAAGAAGAGCGCTCCCAAGCCGCACTCAGACGCCTCTGCCATTCAGGCACGGCCCGGCTGTCCAAAGTGGGCCAGTGCGTCAGCGGCACTCCAACTTCGTCGTTTTGATCCATCCAGTTGCGGATTGCCTTTTGCGTTTTGCGTCTTTCGTTCCTCCGGTGAGTCCTTAGTGTCGTGGCCTCGGGCACGCGTCTAAAAACCTCTTCCAATGCTCGATCTTTATGTAAGCCAACCACAGACTCCTCGCGAACACGCACGTTGGGGCTGAACATTGCCGCTCGATCCGAAGGGTCTCTAAAAGAGACCGACTTGGGGCGACGAAGCCTGCCGCCATTTTCAATCAGGTCCGTCGGCTCGTACATGGACGGCGCCAGCCAGAAGCGCTCGTATAGACAGATGCTAAACAAGACTGGAAAATGAGTCACTTTGATAATGGTTCGATTGAGCCAAACAAAGTGTTTGAGTGGCATGCAGTAGCGCAAAGGCATGAGAAGCCAAGCAAATATGTTGCTAGGCGCTATATAAGAGAACAGCGCATCATTCTTCACCATGGAGATGGTATTGATGGCAAAAACAAATCTGTGCCAAGTGTGAGCTTTATTTGTCTTGCGGTGCTTGCTTTCCTTGGCCATGGCTCCACGTTGAACGTACTGATGCTCCTCTGTTGCGTTGGACGCAATTGTCATGAATGAGTTTGTCAAAACGGTGATGAGTATAGTGCTTAGTTGCCCAGGACACAAATTAGCAAAAGCTCAAATCCAAGATAAAGCAGGCTGGGAGACCAACACAATCAAGAAATGGCAAATAATAAGGAACATCATCATGAGCAGACGAGCGAGCCAGTTATATTGAGGCCAACTGTAATGTAGGTTAGCGCATGGCCATTTACATGAGTAGAGACTAGGGGTATACAGACACATCCCAAGCCGCCGGGGTGAAGCCCATGAGAATCTGAAAAATCTTGTATGCGACATCGTCGCCATTGTTTGCACTTTCAGAAAGAGTAAAGAAGACGTAAAAACCACTGCACATGATGAGAACGAGGACAAAGACAGCTGCAAGATCGACAGCCATGAGGCGAAAGGCAATGAGCAGCTGAGAAAAGTATTGGTAGTGGTCAAGAACACTGAAGATGCGCGGCAAGAGAAGAATGGCGTTGGCGGCAAGCACATCGTAGGCCATGGCGTTCCAATGATGCGGGTCGACAACGAAGACGCCATAGGCGCGCATACAGTAATATGCTATAAGTAGTACCAGGATGCCCAGGTCAAAAATGTTCCAAAAACTCATGATGTAGAGGGCAAAGCCTTGCTCATTGAAGCCGACAAGCTCATCAAGCATGAAGCCTGCGCTCCAGAACCAAAAGATGAGCTCGAGGCCGGTGATTTGCACAGACCTCTGGGACAGGACGGCTAGGAAGAGGCCAATGAGAACAGCAAGAGAGAGGGTGGAGAGAAAAAACCGATAACGAGGCACTCGTAGACGAGACAGCTTCAGCAAAGAGGCCTGGCGTGGGTCGTATAGCATCACTGTCCTTGTCCCCGGTGGTGGATGGCAAGAGTCGGGCTTGGGCGGGAGTGAAGCAAGCAGAGGTGTGGCCGAGTTTAGCTTGGGGCGGGTGTTTGAGGCGGCGAAAGACTGGCGATGCAGACAGTCTGCAGACGAGTAAAAAGTGATGGCGCCATTCCAGATGGCCTCGAGCTGTTGAACGACGACTGGATGGGCTAGGAAATGCTTGGCCGAGGCGCGAATGGCCACCTCGAGAGTCGATGTTCGGGAAGCCGTCATGGCCATCCTCGCCTTGCTGAGGCCGGCACCCGTCAGTAGCGGCGAATCAGCGCCTGGAATGCCTTGAAGCGGATAAAAGTCGTAGGCCAAAGCATCAATGAGCTCGCGCGTCGTATACTCCTTGAGAAGTTTGAGAGCCAGCAGCTGGCAGACTTTTGCCCGGGTGCTGCATGTTCCCGCGTTGGCCGCATACCTTTGGCCCTCTTTGGTGAACTGAAGACAGTTGGCCATGAGGGCGTATAGAGTGGCGCGCGAGAAGTGCAGTGTGCGAATCTGTTGTTGCATTGGCTTGATGAGGAACTGGGAGACCTGGGGAGAGCGCAGCTGTTCCCATGTCAGGCTCGTTTCTGTGCGCGTCGAAACAATGATGCGAATGGCGTGCGTCATGGTATATATTGGCAGTGCATCTGCGAGACGAGTCAGCCTGAGCATCGAGGAATGCGGAATGGGGGAGATACCAAGATGCGTGGCGGAAAATAGGGGGAGCAGAGCTGGCGTCTTGCGGCTGCCATCTTCGTCGTCATGAGGTCTTTGTGCATTGGCCTCGTTGGCGTCTTGGTCGTCGTCTTGGTCTGCATTGTCGTCGCCGTCGTCGTCGTCGTCGTCGTCGTCGAAATCATCAACATGGCTAAAGTCGGCCGTTGCCAGACGCTGGCGTGGACCATGTGGACTCTGGTCGCGTCTCGACACGCGACGAGAGCCACTGGTGGAGCGGCGCAGCAGCGAGGAAAACATTTGCACTCAATTCATGTTCTACCACTGCCCAAAGACGGCATGAAAGCAACAGCTCGAACCACCATTGCCAACCGCCATGGAACAGACAAGAGGAAAGGGCCGTGTTGGATCAAAAGGGTGGCGTTTGCCAGGTGATGAATTTTGCAGTGTTGGGTCTGAGGAAGCAAAACAAGCCTCTACTTTTACTACTACTAGTAGTAGAGTGTAGTAGTGCTTGCTAGTAGTACCGTACCTGTATCTGAAATTGATGTACAACATATATACAAGTAGTTCTATTAGTACTACTAGTACTACTAGTAGTACCTCCTTACTGGCATCCCCTGGCAAGCCTCGTTGAAGCAAGCCATCAACGGCCATGCATGAGCACGACAACAAGCGAGTCACGAAGGGCCAACACCTGACACCTCGTGGCGAAGCTGTCATATGCCCTCATTCCGGTTAGTCGCCCGCGGCACACGCCTGGCATGGCGGCTGCGACTGCGTTGCCAGAAATGGCTGCCGTTGTCAGGTCGCGACGCGATGCGCACGCGCCCCACCAAGTGTTTTCTGCCATTGCATGCCCAGAGCGTTACCCTACCCACAGCGCCAGAGGGCACATGAGGAATTGACGTGGGCATTGGTTGTGGGCATTGGTGCTTGTCTACCAGGTAGTAGGAGTAGTAGTAGGAGTAGTAGGAGTAGTAGTAGGAGTAGTAGGAGTAGTTGCAAGCTGGTGGTGGTGGTGCATCGCGAGGGAGATGTGCTCGTGTTACACCACGTCTCCTCCTCGCACAGCGGGATGCGAGGCGGGAGCTTGATGACACTTGCAACGGCCAATGTCAAACAAAGGCATGCATGCAAAAGCCATGGCCTTTGTGCGAATAGAAAAGGCCATGTATACACATGTATACATGCACCCGCCCGGCATCTAAGACCAAGGCGGTCCGTGTAGCTGCTGATAGGCCCAGGCCGCACGCGCCAAATGGTGCACAGGCAAGCAAGCTCCTCTCCATAACTGCGATACCTAATTACCCGTCGATCCACTTGCCTCCTTTTGGCACGGATACCTCCTGCCTCCTTATTCCCCAGCGCGCCCACCGCCGCTCAGCTCCTTTCAACGGCCTGTTTCTCCTCTCCCCTCTGTCTCGATTCATGTCCAATGTTGGTGACGCCTCCTCTCTGCTGCGGCTTACAGTCACGACTCTGCATCATTGAGCCGTTTCTCGACCAACAATGGCGGCCGCCGGTGCCCATGAGACGCCAGACCAAGTCTCAAACATGGCCCACGATTCTCTTGTAACCGTCAGGCTCTCGGAGCCTTCAGCTGTCATGGGCGCCCACGTGAGCGAGCCGTCTCAATCCGACGGCGCCACGCACGACAATCAGCGCGACTCTTCAACTACTCTCTTGCCCGACGATGCCCCCCGCGGCCTGCGAGACCAGCTGGGAGAAGCCGACGCTGAGACGGACGCCGAGACGCATGCCGAGGCCCACGACAGCAACTCTTGCCGCGATGCCGACGAGGTCAATTGGGCTCAGCTGGAAAAGACGGAGGGGGAACAGGTCAAAGACGACGAAACAGACAATGTAAGTCAAGCACATGGCACCCCAATCCGCCCGCAGCAGTGCTCACCTGGCCTTGCAACAGTCGACTGCCCTGCTGCTTGCACGCCTGGAACAGGAAAATGCAAAACTAGCAACCAACCCAAAGAGCGTTCACGTTCAAGTTGTCAATCACAACCGCGCAAGCAAGCCTCGTCCGCCCTCCATGGCTCAACTTCGACAGATGGTGACGGGTCCGACGCCGCCTGCCCTGCGCTACTCCATGCTGCCTCCCCCGCCCATGACGGACCTCGAATTCTACGCTGCCCTTGTCAAGGACTATCAACAGACGGCCGCTAGACTACCCACTCTGTTGTCCAATAAGATTCGAAAGGGAATTCCGCCTCCACTGAGAGGTGTGGTTTGGCAGAGCATGTCTGGCGCCCGCGATGCCGCCCTCGAGGAACAATATGAACGTTTCTGTGGCGAGTCTAGTCCCTATGAGCTTCTCATTGGAAAAGATCTTGGCAGGAGTTTTCCCGGTGTCGACATGTTTCGCGAGCCCGATGGCGATGGGCAGCGCATGCTTGGCCGTGTTCTTCGATCTTTCAGTCTTTACGATACAAAAATCGGCTACTGTCAGGGCCTCGGCTTCCTCGTCGGTCCCTTGCTCATGCATATGCCCGACAAGCAGGCTTTTTGTGTTCTCGTTCGGTGGGCACGCTCCTTTTCCACCATCCAGCTCCTTTACTAATTTGCCCTTTTACTAGCTTAATGGAGCGCTATGACCTGCGCTCTTGTTTCCTGCCCGACCTTTCGGGACTTCATGTCCGCATATATCAATTTCGAGAGTTGCTTCGGCTAACTCTTCCCGTCTTATCAAGTCGCCTAGAGACCTTGCAGGTGGAAACGGCCTATGTATCGCAGTGGTTTCTCAGCTTCTTCGCTGTTACGTGTCCGCTTCCCATGCTGTTTCGTGTATACGACGTCATCTTTGCCGAAGGTGCTTCGGAGACACTGATGCGCGTTGCCCTATCACTCATGAGGAGAAATGAGGCGCGGCTGTTGGCCTGCGCTGAGATGGAAGATGCAATGCAGCTTCTCTTGTCCCGCGGCTTATGGGACTGTTATCACTACGACGCCGACGAATTTGTCCGCGATTTTGTCAGTCTGACGGCTGTCGTAACTCGAGAAAGACTAGCTCAGCTTGAACAAGACTACAAGGAGTCTCTTGTAGCTCCCTCCAACGCACCTCGAGCGTCAGACATTACAACAGCGGCGACTCGCTTCCTCGGCCGTATTTGGGCTCCTTCAGCGGGAAACAAGAGCACCACACTGACTCCCGGTCTCGCGGGACCCTTGCGGCCTCTGAGCATGTTGCGTCGCAGTACCTCGAAACAGAGCCTTGCTTCGACGCTCAACTCGATTGAAGCCAGCGTGTCAAGTTCCACCTCGACAGACGCAACAGGCCTGACCCGTGACTCTGCCAGCACCGAGGAGTGCTCCTCTACCAGTCGAGACTCGGCCCTAGCAGGTTCCAAGGCCTCACCGACTGCAAGAGCTGCAGACGAAAAATATCTACATACGCAGATTGAAGAACTATTGACAGCGCTGAGCGAGCTACAGCGTGATCATGCTCTGGCGACGAAGCAACTGGAGTGGGAGCGAGAGGAGCGAGAGGAGGATCGCAAAGCCGTCAGGTTGCTTCTAGAGGGGCTCAGCAAGACAATGGCAACGGAGCAAAGATTGCAGACTGACAAGACCGTTCCAATAATGAGTGCCGAGAGCGTGGCCACTCCTGCATCAGCAGGCTCACAAGACGTGTCTGAAGCTATGCGGCTTGTGCAATCTCGTCTAGGGGATGACGACGAAAAGTCCAAAGAAGTGGGGCAGTCTAGACTGCAGCTCAAGGAAGAATTAATGAGCGTCAAGAGGCAACTGGCGAGTGCAGTATCCCAATGCCAGGAACTGAGCCGTCGGGTGCATGACATGGACCACGAAATGATGTCTCTCAAGGAGCAACTCAGAGAGCGTCAAGGCCATATGCGAACTTTGCATCAGGACAAGCAGCGATTGGAGAAGCAGATAAGTGGCTTGCGAGGCCGCGCCTCTGCTAGTAGCGGGCGAGAGACGACTCAGCGAGACACAGAAGGCGAAGGGGCCAGCAAGGGGGGCGGGAGTGGCGGCGGGGGCTTGAGAGAATTCAAACTCGGACGCAGCAAGTCGACTCCAACTCAGGCTACCGGGCTGGAAAGAAGAACATCGTCACTGCCTCAGTCGCAGGACACTGCGTCTGGTGGTGCGGCGACGGGGTCCAAGGCTGCATCTTCTGCAGGGGAGCATGAGGCCTTGTTGGCGGAGCTTGTGCAAGCCAAGACGGCCGAGGCTATGGCTAAGCAGGAAGCCGAAGAAGCAAAGCAGAGATTGGAGGCACTGCGTAAGAGCTGTGGCCTGGGCACAGGAGACTCTGCTACAACGTCACCACCCAGTCATATCGGGGTTGGAGTGCTTGGCCGGCTGACGGGGCACGGGGCAGCTGATTCGGCCGTCATGAAGCCTGCTGCAGTGAGTACGACGTCACCTTTTGCGAGCAGCAGCTTTTGGGGCTGGCGGAGATGACGCCAGACTGGTTTTTTTTTCTTCTGTGTCTTTTTCTCTTGTTGGCATATATATATCCCTTGGCCGGGTTGTTTTAGCATGGAGTTGGGAGGGCGAGAGCCACTGCCTCTGTATTAGTGCACTGATAAGCAAGACGGGGCCAGATGATGTCAAGTCTGTCTACCAGGTACTACTGTCAACTACTACTACTAGAAGTACTAGTAGTTAGTAGTAGTTGTTGTCCTAGTACTAGTTGTAGCTAGTACTATAGCTACTACTAGTACTTACTCCTGTATGGATAATCAACAAAGAGTACAATATATATAGCACTACTAGTAGTAGTAGTAGTAGTACTAGTAGTACTTGTACTATATGTATTCCTAACCGCCTTATTAAGTACTAGTAGTAGTAGGAGAGTAGTAACTACTGTAGTAGTAGTGCAAGGATATGCATCGCGTGCGGCTTGGCCAGGTGCATGTGAGTGTAGCGACGAGCTAGCTGGGGATGTCCAACCACTGCTACTACTAGTAGAGTAGGTGCGAGAGTGCACCGCCACGTCAGCCGTTGGACCAGGCAAGCCACAGGTCGACGGTTACCTCTGGTAGGACAATGGCGTGGACATGTCGTACCTGTACGGGCAGGGAGCGGCGTTCATTGGTTGGCACTGGGCTCTCCGGCGGCGGGCGTTTCGCACCAGGTACCCAGATTCATGTACTGCAGACACAGGGTATACCGGCTATTGCACCAGAACACAGGGAAAACAGGCTACCTCCTACCAGGTACCTAGCAGACAGATACCGACTACCTACTACTACTGCTACCTACTACAAGGAAGTAGCCTGGGTACTTGTAGTAGGTAGTAGTAGTGGGTGCGTGTAACAGCCGCTTCCCCCTCGACTCAAGGTAAACCTGCTCTCCTCCGTCATCACGTCGTCGCTGGCAGTTTAATGTCCTCCTGCACTCCCCCATTCTCGCCTCGACTTCCAACTGGCAAGATTGAATCGGCGCCTCTTACTTTGTCCAGTCCAAGCATTGGTCCAGACCAGAGGTGAGCGTTTTCTACTCCTGGCAATGCCCCCGACCTATCTGTCTGGACGGCAGTGCTGGTTTTTCCTCGTCTGTTCTTTTGCCCGTCCCATCTCGTTGTCCCGTCTTCCCCTTCAGCCAGCCTTTGCCGCACGCCGTGCTGTATGCATTTGGGAGGCTCCAACATCTTGGTTAATACTGTCTTCTCCTATAGAGGTCCCTAGCACCTGTCCAGTCGCATTCATATTACCCCTTGCCGACATTTCGACACGTCTCCATTACTACACTTGCCATCTGTTCGCTTCCTGGCAGACTACAAGGGGCCATCTTTTGCATTCTCGGTAAACAATGGCTGATAGCATGGACAATTCGCTTTCAGCCAATGCTGGTTCACTCCTCGAGTCAACAAAGACGAGTGAGGTAAGCATTCCTCTTCTCTGAGGAAACAAAGTTTTCTGCCCTTCTTGTCATCTCCCTCTCTATCCATGGCAAGCTTGAGACGGCCAGTCTGCTAATTTTTCCTAGTATCGACATGCTGTGACGCGACAGGCCCCCTTTTTGGGGCAAGGCAAAGGACACTTGAAACTGACTCTTTTACAAAAATTCACAGACGCTGCTGCAGCTTTTGGTTCCGTTACCAATGGTGACGTGCTCGTCTCCCTCTAGCATATCGTCTTTTGCTAACACTCATGCCCAGGCCCTGTTGCACAGAATGTCAAAGATGAATCTGCCAAAACGTCAGCTGAACTGTCCAATCTCGCATCTTCTCGAAAGACACCCTCGCAGCGAGCAGTGACGGGTCAACCCCTGACGCACTACCACTCATTCTTTTCGGAGCTGTTATCATGGAACAATCCTCGTGAGCAAATTTGTGTCTTGAGACTGTTGTTTTGATAGCCGTGCTGACAAATTTGCAGGAGCCTCTGCTCTGGCCTATGTGTCAATCGTCTCCTTCATCTTGGCCGCCCGATACTTGGACGTTATCCGATGGGCTCTCAAAATGTCGTGGATGGCTCTTGCAGTGACTAGCAGCGCCGAGGCGGCGGGCAAAGTCGTCTTAAACCACGGCATTGCCTCGCAAATGCGCCCTCGTCGATATTACACGGTGTCCAGAGCCACCTTGGACAAGATGATTGGTGATGTTAACGAGCTGGTCAACTTTTTCATCATCGAAGCTCAACGGATTTTGTTTGCTGAAAACATTGGTGCTTCTGTTGCGGTGGGTTGGCTCCATGACTTGACACTTCTGAGACGCATGACTGATAGCAGGTAGGCCTTTGTTGCTGCCTTTGTTTTGTATCATCTTGCCAAGCTTGTCCCGTACTGGGGTCTGGCCATTATGGCCACTACTGTCACCTTTTTTGTCCCCCTTGTCTACAAGTCCAACCAAGAGGTTATCGACAGCCAAATCAAGAATGCCTCGGAAATGATAGGCGCTCAAACGGCACAGTTCCGCAATGTGGCACAGAAGCAGGCCAACCACTTGACGACGGTGAGCAAACAGTACGCTGGCGACTACACGGGCAAGGTTCAGGAAATGCTTCGCGGTCGTGGCGCCACTCCGACGGCGGCTTCTACAAAGCCAAGTCTGCCTGACGTGCAGCCCGAGTTCCCGTCTCCTCCCGAAGAAGAACCCCAAAAGCCTAGTCTTCACATGTCGCAGAGCGAAGTCTTGGCTGCGCCGGAGGCCGAGGGCGAGCCTTTGGACAAGGCTGCTGTGGTGGAGAAGGAGCCCCTGTTGGCCTCTTAGGTGGCTCATCACAGTAAGTTTGACGGGCACGACAATTGAGCAGCATGGCAAGCAATATCAAGGCCAGGGCATTTTCTGAGGGGCATGACAGCGGGGACTGCCAAGGTGGAAGCCAGGCATTGGGGGGTGGGGGCATGTTCAAGTGAGTGTTGATTGTGGCAAGAAGTTGGCTCTTGGAAGATTGTATGGAGCTGCGCGAGGCAAAAAGACTGGCGGCTAGCGGTTGGGGCTGGATTTGCACGAGGGCAGTGGCATAGGCATGGGTCGAGTTTGGGGGTTTAATGCAAGGTGGATTATTCTTTTGGCACTGGCAAGTGAGTGACTAGTAGTAGGCAGACTAAGGGTGGCGGCCAAATGCGAGAGAGGGTGTATTGTGTGGGATGAGGGATTGCTGTGCAAGGGCGTGCAAGGGCGTTGCTGGGCAACAAGTGACGAGGAGGGTCACCTCCTCTTGTTGGTGCCGGGTCGGCCGCCCTGATGGAGGGCACTGCGCTTGTTGCCATTGGTGCGCCAGTAGTCGTTGGACTCCTTCTTTTGGCGCGCCTCCTTCTTGTCGGCACAGTCAGCCATTTTTTGCTGAAAGGCGGAGCGCTTGTCGTTCTTTTTGGCGCGTCGCTTGGCGGCAGCCTCGTTGCCAAGAGTCAAGAGGTGCGTCATGAGGGCGCGGGCCTTTTTGTCGTGGGAGCCGGGAGGCAAGACGACGGCGCGCTTGTGCATGTAGGTGGGCTTGGACTGCTTGGCCATGTGCACGATTTGCGAGGCAAAGGGCAGCTGGGCGGCCAGGGCACGGGGCACGCGCAGTGGGTTGAAGTGGCGCGTGTGGCGCTGCACGGGGCGGTACTGGCTCTTGCTGAGCTGGGGCGCGCGGCTGGCCTCGTCGCGGCGCACCTGGCCCGTCAGGCGCATGGGCTGCCAGCCCAGCAGGTTGCAGGCTGGGTTGTAGAAGCGGTGGGGCTTGATGGGATACCAGGCGCGCAGCAGGACAATGTCGCTGAGCAACACCTTGTCCTCAAAGGTGGCGCGAAAGTGGCCGTCGGGCTTGGCCAGGGCGCGCTTGATTTGGCCGCGGATGCCCGACACCGTCTTGATGGCGGCGCCCTCAAACTTTGCAATCTCGAGGGCAGAGGTGAACATGTCCTTGACAAAGGCCGTGTTTTTGTACGTCTTGTAGGGCGTGCCCGTCAGCTTGAGCTTCTTGACAATGTCGCTCGACTCCTCCACGCTCAGCACCGTGCCCGTGGCGGCGATGCGGAAGCCCGGCGTGTCGGCGGCAAACGACTCGAAGCACACAAAGCCCGTGCTGGGCGCCACCAGCGGCGCATACATGGTGCCAAAGCAGTGCATGTGCTCCGGAGTGTACTTGAGCATGCGGTTCCGCGTCCGCGAGTCCGACATGCTATACAGCGGCAGCGTCTGGAAGCGCCGCCAGCCCAGGCAAACGATGAGCGCGTCGTTGCTCTTGAGCACCTTGTTGTGCCATCGGTGCCGCTTGATGCGCACCTGCACAAAGCCCCATCGCTCCTCGCTTGCCGTCAGCCCCCCCATCACCATGGGCTGCCGCGCGTCAAAACGAGCCACAAACTCGGCCGGCACCTCTTCAAGCAGCACCTGCGCGTATTTGCCCGCTGCAAAGCCCTCCACCTGCCCCCGCTGTTGCTCGTCCAGCGCCTCGAGCTCCTGCTTGTTGATATCCAGCTGCTTCTCAATCGCTGCTTTTTGCCCCTCATACCACTCGTCCTCGCCAAACTCCTTGCTCGAGCCTCCCCCATTCCCCCAAGCCTTGAGCAGCCCTTCTCGGTCCTCCTCTTCAAACCGCCGCCTGATTTCTTCTTTTCTCTGCGCGTTCTTTTCACGCTCCATCGCCATGTCTGCCCTTGACTCTGCCTTGCCCCCCTCGAGGTCCTCGTACTCCCCGTCGCCCTCCGAGTCCACCCCTCCGTACTCATCATCTGCCTCCTCCTCTTCTATCTGGCCCCGTCTTGTAAATCTGCACCCTCGCAGCTTCTCCACCCTGTCTTCATCTGCCCACTTGACCTCGAGCTGCTCATAGTCGTACTGTGCCACATGTCGCTCCTCAGTCTCCATCCTCTCTTCTCCTGCGGCTTTGCTGAAGACGTCGTCATCATCTGAATCCTCCTTCATTTTCATATCCTTGCCTTGGTCCATATCCTCTTCACCTTTCCATCGCTCAACCACCATTTGTGGACTCAGTGCCTCATCATATATATATCTCGCCAGGTCCGCTGTGTGATATAATCGCCTCTGCTGGAGCAGACTCTCCACATTACCCGACACCTTGTGCTTCCATCGCAACGCGGCAGCCTCTTCGTCAAACATGTCGTCCTCGTCTTGTCCAGATTCCATTTCCTCTTCATCAGCCTCTGAGTCTTGCTCCTCCTCTGACAGTGACCCCAGATCCGAGTCGCTATCCGCAAACGCAATGTCATTCTCGCCATCAGTGGCTTCGTCGCAATCTCGTCCAGGTACACCTCTACTGCCTGTCACATGGCCCATTTCCTCTTGATTCGCTTCGCATCCATTGTCCTCGCTTTCGCTGGCAGAGCCTTCAACCGCATCCATGTCTGAGTCATCGTCATTATTGGCGAATTCAACTTTACGCCGCTTCCTCTTGTCCACGCCCTTTGCCCTCTCGTCCACCTTGTTCATCTTGTCACCGCCAGAAAAAAGTTGCACCCCGCCGCTAACCTCGCCCAGCAATCTTCTCTCTGCTTGCAACCCTACAAGCAACTGTTCGCCTTCGCCACCTTGGTCGCTATCAGCGCCTTTGTCCAGGCTGAAGCCCTTTTCTCTGGTAATCCATATAGCGTCACCGTCAATCTTGAGACCGCTCCGATCTGACATGGGCGCATATAGCTTTTTTTCCTTATCGTCCAGTCTTCTGCGGCCAGTCTTCCCAGTAATTTTGGCCATTGCCTGCTCCATCGATGGAGTCGGGCAAGGATCTGGCAGTACTTGTATATTTGCCACAGTAAAGTCTCCTAGACCGGCTACATGGACTCGCTGGCCTTGGGCAGCAAAATTGGTGCCTCGCAGATAGCCAGAGAGAAGAATTGACCGGTCGCACTTGGGATTCTTTTCAATTTCAGCTGGGTGCGTCATGTCGCGAAAGCTGTCCATGACAGCATAAGGATGTGAGTTTCTCCAAACAAGCGGCCGCGGATTCTTCATGACGGAGAGAAAGCGAGAGAGATTATGAATTTCGCGGTCGGGATATCTGCCATTGAGGACTCCGGAGAGATAGAAAAGGTGAGCTCCTTGATATAGCTCGGTCCAGAGTCTCCTTTTGAGGCGCTTCTTTGCATCTCTGAGGGCCTGGGGTTTGCCAAAGAGGTCCAGATGGGTGAGGATGCCAAAGACATTTCCAGGCATACCTGTGGCGGCCAAAATGTTCAGAAACTCCATGGTTTCCATTTCGAAGCCATAGTTGCCGTCAATCATGAGAAGAACAATGTCGGCGACTTTGGCCACATCAACCATGGCCTCAAGCTGGTTTGGACACTCGAGCAACGTAAGTCGCTGCTTCTTGGAAGTGACAATGGTGATGGGCCCCTGGGGGTCTGAAATGGTCTCCTTGGTATAGCGCCGAATGAGGGATTTCAGAAGAGTTGTCTTGCCCACTCCAGGAGGTCCAACAATGGCAACAAGGCGAGGAGGAGCCTCGGCAGGGAGACGATCGACGAGGGGAACATGAAGCCGCTTCTCCCTAATCTGAAGCAGCCACGTTAGCCAGCGCCGATTTGGCGACACTCGCGATGCTTACGTCTTGCGATCGTGCCGCTGTCTTGTGGAGTTTGCCTGGGTTCGAAAAGGCAAAGGCCTTGGGATTGCGCTCTTGGAGGCCCTTTAAGTAAGCAATTGGCGGCCAAAGCAAGTTTTCGAAAACATAACGCACCTCCGGGATTTCTCTTCCCTTTCTCCTTTGTTTTGCGGTGTGGCTTGTGCGCCTGTTGCTCCATGGTCTTGTCGGCTTGAGGATGGGTAGCAAGATAGAAAAATGGATGGCCGAGAGGGAAAAAATGGCCAGCTCGGACTTATCGATAGCCCGGCTTAGACTTCGAGCGCTGCCTACTAGTAGTACTATCCTATGAACCTACTAGTACTAGTACTAGTACTTAGTAGTAGTACAAGCCCTAGGTACTACTAAGTACTACTACTAGTAGTGGCACTCCATATATGACTCTAGTAAGTAGTGGTATTTTATATACACATACCTATATGTATACTAGTAGTAGTATGTAAATGTATTAGTATGTACCTATACTAGTACTAGTAGTAGTAGTAGTAGTAGCAGTAGTAGCAGTGTCTGTCTGTCTGTTTCTACCTGGCAAGGATTCACAGATACCACCGTGACAGCTAATTAATACTACAGACAGGCAAGACATGCATGTGATTTCCATTCCACGGTGGTGTTCACAAGTCACCCTGCCTTGAATGCTACACTGTCGTCTTTGCGCATGAGCTGCCCAAGATGTCGACCACCCAATCAATTACTTTGTTGGCGGTAGAAAGCCTGTTTGACCCGGGCATTGGCTGTCGGCGTAGGCATGGCGCACATCAGCCGTTTCAGGCAATAAATGAGTCACCCCGAGGCCAAGCATCGTTTGGTCATCATCAAGTAGACGCACATTATCAAGTCCCAACAGACAGAGAAGACAGTCTCGTCATCATATGCTTTGGCAAATACTTACCGATATACCACCCAAGCCCATCACACCTACAAGGGTATATGTGGCCTATATAAGATGCATGTTTCCCGCATCATCATGGCCAAGTTTGATTTGCATCAAATCTTACAAGAAGACTCTATCAACTACTTATGCCGCCTACCAACAAGCCCTCCACAATGCCCGTCTCTTCTGGACTCGATTCGGTAGGCTCCCGCAGACCCAAAGAAAAGCCCAAGTCTTCTCTGGCCAGTATCTTTTCGCGCAGCTCTCCACGCCGCTCCAGCATCAGTACCTTGGGCGAGAGCATGCCATTAATCACCAAGACGAGCCAGCCCCATGCTTCTCGACAGAAACGTGAAAAAGTTCAACTTCCAACACTCATCATGCCTCAAATGCGCTTCTATAATTAAGAGCACAGCATATAGAAGGCTCTGGCGATAAGGACTTGTTCCGCTTTCTTTCCTCTTCATTCTTCAGCAGGTACAACGGGGCGTTTGGAAAAGCAAGAATTGGGCTGTCAGAAATTTAGTCCACGACAAACATTAGCATCTCATGTACTTGCATTTTACAGCACACATTTGCATCATTGGTGACGAACAAAGCCAGATGGCATCTAGAAGCTATCCTTCAAGACGTCCTGATTCATCCTCATGGTAGACGGACTGTACTCGGATGACTCGACATCTGCCCCAGCATTCATGAGGATATCGTCGACAATCCTCTTACTCGCCTCTCCCGCTGTTGATACCCGTTAACCGCGATTCAGAGCGCTTTGGTTGACACGGAACAGTCGAAAAACCAACCTGGAGTTTGTAACAGCTTCGAGGGTGGCAGAGCAAATTGAAAAGTCTTTGGCGGGCTCATGTCTTCGTCGTCACTGTCCCAATCAATCTCATATTTTGGCTCGTGAGCGTGAATATGGCTAGTCTTCTTCGCCGTCACGGGTGTCTGAATGCTGACACCAGGTGTTCTTGGGCCGGCCGCGTCAAACCGAGACACCTTTTTATCGGCCTTGACTGGAGACATGAAGGCTTCGGTACGCAGTCTAGGTGCAGCCAGCTCCGGTGAAGACATGGGCGACAAGTCGCGCCATGCCGAAGCCTCTGTCTGCTTGGCTCTGTCGCCTTTGACTGGAGATATGCGAAATGCGGGCTTATGGGGCGTTGCCTGCAATCGGTAGTTCTTGTCGAGGACGCGATGCAGCAGCGGATCCTTTTGTCGCTGGCCCGTGTAATTTGAAGTCCCGTCGTCAAGAATTGCTCTTGATGACATTGTAAGGTCTAGCAGTCGTGCCGTGCGCTGGGCGAATTGGGCGGTGCTATCGTCCTTGTCGCTCAGCAGTGATGCATCGCCCTCATGGTCTTGCATATCGCCCGTAGTGGCCTTGCGCGTCATTGGCATTGTCAGACGCGGGGTGCCGCCCGTAGCATCTCCTTCGCCCAACAGTGAGTCATCGACTGCATCAAGAGCCGATTGCATGGTGCCCGTCGCGTTGTCGGCCTCGTCATTGGTGTCGTCTCGAGAAAAGTCACTCGAGGCATCAGCCTGTAGGACTATGCTGTCTTGGTTGTCATCTTGGTCATCGTTTGCAAGCTCTTCGTAGCCTGACAAAGAGACATTGGCCGAAGCCTCGAAAAATTGTTTCCAAAACTGCACAAGCCATCAGAGTGCTGGTCGAGGTTGAGCAAGAGGAGAGGCACCTCGCACCTTGGAGGCTTCCCACACGGCGCGCGAGTGCTCGCCATACTGGTCGACCAAGGGAAGAATGCTTGTTGTCACGATACGATGGGCCTTGCTGAAGTTGTGATCGATTTCTGAATGTCGGGACCACCATTTGGACAAGCGTTAGCCGTCAGTAACACCCACCGTCTTATCAGCGTCTTCAATCGGCTCACCCTGGAGGGTCAGCGTGATTGACTGCTCGAGCTTCTCAAGCTCTTCTGTCAGAGTCAGATTACGCGGCATGGTGTTGGCTCGAGCCATAATTCTGGGAACGGCGGCGATAGGGACTGGGCATGTCGCGTGCAAACGGCCTTGGCAAGACGCGGGCGCAGTTGTACAGCATCAATCTGTAATATTTCCCAGTCTGCGTCCACCTACCCTAGAGGAAGACTGCCATGTTTTAATGCTAAAACTTTGAACACGCCTTTTTCTCCAAATCGTCTATACCAATCGCGTGCACGGATTTCGGCGCGGGGGCGACTAGGAATTGATTCTATACCTAATATTTTTTTCTCTTCTGAATTGCGATACGAACTCAGCTGGCGCCGAGCCTATTTCAAAGTTGATACTATATATACATTCCATTCATTACCTTCAAGGCCCACGACTGTAAAGAATTGTATCATGTTTAATCCATGGGCTCGCCATAGTAGCTTTCAAAGTCTAGCCTGACAAGTAACTGCGCAATCAGGCCGTCTTGTCCAGACCCAATCTCTCCCGGTGTATCGCCGACACTTCGCATCTTCTCTGACATGACGCGACAGACAGACACAAGCGTCTTCATTTTTTCCCCGAAAGCCGCATACAATTGGGCTATCTCGACACTGCCGTCGTTTTGCACAACTCTTTCTAAAGCCTTTGGCTTGAGTAGCTTGTCATGGCGTAATACAAGGTCAAACAGCTCTTCAATCAACATCAGCGCTGGCTGCTGTCTCTTGTTGAGCAAGAGGGCACATGTAATGTGCTCGAGCACGTCTTGATGCAGTTGTCTAAGTCCCTCGGGGCTCTGCGTCCGGCTGTCACTTGCATGTCTTGCATCGTCGCTATCGAGCACAGCGCGCACTTGCTTCACCTTGTCCTCAAACAGCATCCACGGTATGGCCACACCCACATCCATAAAGTGTGATGCCAGTGTCTTGATGAAGTGCTGTGCTTCTCGGGCAAAACGGTAAGAAATCGTGTAATAAAGACCTGGCACGCCTTTTTTGCCCAAACAAACATTGCGACACTGTTCATCGACAACGTACAGCATCCGCAGCACGCGGAGCAGCAGTCTGAAGATGCCATCGTGACGAATAAGGCTGTGCCGAGTAATGACTGCAGCTATTTCTCGTGGAGGCTTGTAGGAAAGCCCGAGAAAGTCCAAGGCTTCAATGTTGTCGGGATTCGTTACTTTGTCCATTTGCTCAGGCGCCAGGTCTCGAATGGCAAAGCTGACCTCTCCAGGCAGGCCAGCTGTCAAAGTCTTACGAGCATCATCACCATGACTCCTTTCTTTTCGCGACTCTGCCCCAACGCCTTCCGCATAGCTTTCAGTTAGCACGCTCATCAGCGCCAGCCGCAGTTCCGAGCTGGCAGGCGGCCAATTTTCCCGTCTGCCTAGTCCAAGTCCCATGACGCCACCTCGTCGAGCCACGCCTGCCTTTCTCTCTGTTGACTCAAGGCCCGAGTCAAAAAGTGCATGTGAGAGTCTGTTGCAAAAGAAACCATTGCCGAACAAATGAAAGTCGCGCAGCATTCTCAGATGAAGACAGAGATTATGAGAATCAAAGAGAAGCCGTAGACTTTCTTGACCAAAAATCCGAGCCTGTGTCGCAGCAATATTTGCAAACGACACAACGGGGAGCAACGACCAATGTGCCGTGTCATTGACTGTGTCGTCGCATGTTTGGTGTCTATCACCAAGGCGCTCGAGGACTATTCTGCCCACGGAATCATCGACCTCGAATCCTTTCAAGGGCATAGAGAAGTGCTCCATGGACGCTGATACTTGTTCTTTTAGGCTATCCCAATTCAGCCCAAGAACGCATGGTCCATTAGGTACCCGGCCAGCATCTTGAAGACCAGACAATGCGTGTCCCGATATTTGCTGCATAGGGGCGCCAATGTTTTGACGATATTGCACAAGTTGCTCTTCAACGTGAAGTACTGACTCCCAGTCGTAGAGCCACTGGATACTCGGCAATCGCATATGCCTAAACACAGGCTGCTGCACCAATGGGTGATTGGGATGAAATTCGCGAATGAATCTCAAATTCCGTCCCGCCTCGAGGATCAAATCCATAATGTCGTGAGACATGAAGCCTGGAACATTGAGTGGATTCAAGCAGAATTCAGCCGTCTCTTCCTCGTTGCCAAAATGGTCTATATCGACGCCCGTCTCTATTTTGATGAAGCATTTACCGCCTTCTTCCAAACGCAAAGTTAAAGGAGCGCCTTGTTCCTTTCTCATGCCGATCCATTCCTCCAGAAATTCGATCCAAGGCACCGACACACGCTGTAATATTTCTCGCATCATCTTTTGGGCACTATCTTGACTATTGCCTTGCGACGACGCTACATCATAGACCGTGTCAAGGATGTCTTTGTCAGAGCATTGCGAGGGAAGTTTCGAGGTGAGCGTTTTCAGCGGAGTCAGGAAGGCCGACACATTACTGAGGAAGACTTGAAGATGTAGGACGGACCAAAAGGTCCGAGCATCCAAAACTGCCCTAATTTGTGCTGCGCGCAAGACTTGATCAATACAGCTGGCCAGAGCAACCTGACAAGGGCTCGAGTGAGTTGTGTATGTGCGGCGAACAAATGCGGCAAGATACAACAAGGTTGAGCCACAGCAAAGAGCCTGGCGTTCTATACCTTGAAGCGTTTGACCAGACAAGCCTGATATGCGACACATACCCAGTACTGACTGGAAAGTGCCTGTAGCCTCGTCTTTTCGAAAGAGCAAGGAATCGCGACCCACAGCCATAGCCAACAAGGAAGATATATAGGCTCGAGTCTTGACTGTAACAATACCATGGCTCCCAGATGCCAGGGCTTCATCCGCCGATTTAACCAGAGCATCAAGAGCCCGAGACCCGGTTTCGCTGAGCAGCATTGGTTTATGACGAGCAACAGGCTGACTCTTGGGAACGTGAAAGGCTTCCCACGTCCTCAGCTCGGCTTGTTTGACGGGCGCATCTTCCAATGCAGTCCAGACGTCACCGGCAGTTGATGATATGTCGGCCATGCTGTCGGCAATTGGGAACTCACGGTCCAGACAAGGTTGGGAATGTGGTAGTTGGCTTGCAGACAGACCGAGGGGTAGTTGGAAAAAACCATCCTGTCTGGGAGCCGAAGATAGCAGGAAGCTATCATTCAAGTCATCTGGCACGAGTGCAAGTTAGCTACCACGGTACAGAGCATGTGAATCGTGCAATAAGCTAGCTATAGCTCACCGATGAGGTCTGGGGCCAAGGGAAACAAGAGCGACTTTGCCTCGCCATTGCCCGTCATCCATTGGCACGTCTGGCCAAAATGGGGGATGGCAAAAACATCAGCCTCAAGAACTTCTGTTTCCATACTTCATTTTGGAAGTGTCATCAAGATGTCTCGCGTCTTGCAGAGGATTGATCAACCGCAGCAGCAGTTAAGCGATACGCGCTACGACCGCGTCGATTTGCATAAAAAGCGCATGCATTACTTATTATATTAGCAAATCAGCTTGTTTGGGAAAATTAGGAAAATTAGGAAAATTGGGAAAAAGAATGGGGGTGCTCACTAGTCCTCGCCCAGCATCGCAACATGATTCGCCCGTGTCTAGTACACTACTACTAGTAGTACTAGTACTACTACTACTGTACTAGCGTACAGCTACAACCTCCAAGGCTGCTGAGATTGTCAGCCTCGCCTCCTGTCTGCTAGCTTACTCAAGCTTTGTATATCAAAGTCTTGGCCGCACCATTGTTTTTTATCAAGACAGTTGCCGCGCGCAACAATGCCCCCCAAGAAACGAGCACGCACCCAAATTACTGCTACGCCTGCACTTGCGGTCCGCGACGGCCATGGCACCGATAGCCGAACATCAGTGGCCAAGTCTACATCGTCGCTTGGCTATGTGGATGCTTGGACCGACGATCAAGTAGCATCGCTTTTCAAGGCCGTCATTCGTTGGAAGCCAGCCGGTTAGCCAAAAGAAAAAAACAAGCACCACAAGACAGCCAGCTATGGTAAATGCAGCCAGCAAAAAATGACTGACAATGGGCGCGTCCAGGCATGCACAAGCACTTTCGCATCATTGCCATTTCCGAGCATCTTCGCAACCACGGCTTCGATCCTGATACTTATCCTCATACGCGCATTCCAAACATTTGGCGGAAGCTGCGCACCTATTACAATCTAGACGCTATTGACGAGCGCGAGACCCTCGACGACGACGAGTCGGAGGGCAGATATGTCGACTTTTCTCTCCCCCCTTCCTCTTTTCGTGAGCGCATGCTGCTGCGCGCCGTCGCAGGCCCCAGTGAAGCGCCCACATCTCCTCCGGCCCTTGACTTGTCGCCTGCTGCCTCGTCATTGCAACAAACTGCTACTGCTTCGCGAAAACACAGGCGTGTTCTGACAAAGACGCAAGCTTCCTCTCCAGACGGCACTGAAGATGGCACCGACACCAATTCACCAATCCCCAGGCCCACTCGCGGCTCCAAGCCCGGAAACAGAGCCAGAGGATTCCGATTAGACCGCGGTGAAAAGGGGAGAGGTAGAGGGACGAGGGCCAGGGCCCCAGAGAGACCGCAGGCAGAGACAACGGAGGAAGAAGAAAGCGACGAGAGCGACGAAGCCAGCTCTACCGACGTGGAGGAAAGCGTTGAAGAGCGAAGCACACCGGCGTCGAGAGGAACCAGGGGAGGCGGTCGGGGCAGAGGAAGGGGGAGGGGGAGGGGCCGGAGAGCTGGAGGTAGAAGATGAGGCAAAAGACGAGACACAAAGTTGCAACAGGGGAGTATCCTTAAATGTCTGGCACTAATCTACGTCAAGATCAGAAGGCGTCGCAAAATGCATATCAATTCAGTACTGAAGTCTTGTTGATATCCCGGTCAAGTGTCTCCCATTCGCCTTGGTAGTCAAGCTGACTTGACCAGTCTCCTTTCAGAGGCCACATGCTGTCCATACTGAAAGTGCACCTCTCAATCTTGCCAGGGTCCTGTATCTTGGGTATGCCTAGCGGTGGCTTCTTGTCCAAGATGCGCCACATGTTCTGTTCTGCCTGATAACTGGCAAATGCATCGTGGCGCTCAGCCTGCTCCTCCTGCCATCTCTCAGCCATGATTCGATGCTTGATAGCCCTCCGAGCGCTGCTAATGTCTCGAAGGCCAGCGGCGGAAAAACGGAGCACCTCGTCTACCTCGTGAGAAATGTCGCTGTCAAATCTAATCGAATCTAGTCGAGCATCCTGCTTATCGAGACGTCTATGGTCATGTTTGCGGCCATCTGTTTCGTCATTATCATTGTAATATTCTTGGTCAATTTTATTTTCATCATTATCATCATCGTCGTCATCGTGGCCTTTAGGGCTTTCTTGGGATGATTCTTGTCGCTGTGCCTTTACATGGACCTGCTGTAATGCTAAGTCTTCGCCATTACGCTCCAAATGCAGAGCACTTTCCACTTGATTGTAGGACATGGGTTTCATGCCGCATTCTTGCATTGGACCTGGCGGCTCCTCATAGACGTCAAGGTGCAATCTTCTTGCCAACCCGACCCAGTGCTGTTGGGAATCACACGGCATTGACAGAGTCGCAATGGCTGCGAGGGCATCTCCCTTGCGTACAATATTTTCTGGACAGGGATCGAGGCCGCTCTGGGCCCGAAGCCTCGACATGCTCACGTAAAGTGTAGTCTGCACCAACCGACGGGTGAGAGAGAGGGCTAGTGAGTAGAAGTCTTCAAAAGCAGTGGCCCATATTGACGGCGGCGATTCATCGAAATAGGTCCAGTTGCCAGTTGGTATTGACGAATTCATGTAGAAGCGCTGAGCGAGCTTGAGCCATTTGGCCAAGTTCAGGAAACGAGTAAAAGGAGGGCGTGTTGCTTTTGATTCGTCTTCAATTTGGTCCCGCTCCCACTCTCTGGCTAATTCAGGAGTCACGTTCCAAAGAGGGCCCCATTTCTCTTCTTCTTGCTGGACCTCGCGATGCTCTTGCTTCAAAGAAATACAGTCTGCTGCCTCTTCTTGTACATGGCAACACTGAGGACCGACTTCGACGGCTGCTGGAATCTCGGCAAGTTGGACAATGGAGCGCCGGTTGAGGGCCTGCTTCTGGCTGCATGCGCTTTGCAGATGATGGATATATTGGCTAACTTGAACCAGGCTTTTGCTCTGGATAAAAGCAGTGATGCCAGCCAAGTCGTGGCGTCCCAGGCGTCCAAGAGCTTCAAACAGCTGTTGCTTTTCAATCGGCGACCATATAACCAGGCCTAGTTGCGTCTGAGGGGCGTCAAAAACATGGTTTATACAGATACGCTCTGCTGCATCCTCAATCTCTCGGTTCAGAAGATCGAGGTAAGCGACATTGAAACAGCCCTTTTGGCGCTTCAAGGGTCGCACATAATCGCAATCAGGCATATGCCTCTTTTTCTTCCTGCTGCGGCGGCCAGGCTCATCATGAGGGCTTTCATCATGGCTATGAAGGCGGTCATGATTTGGCAAGAGTTCACCTGTTTCCGACTCGAGGCCTGGGTAGTAGCTGTCATCAGACTCCATGACAAGCGTCTTGATTAAAGGTGCTGGTGGTTGCGCATGAAGTGGCCATGGCAGTGCGGCTATCGGGACTTGTCAATGCGGCTTACGTAAGTCGAATGGAAACTTGAAGGAAAAAATTCTTGCTCGCTGTCGACAACGTGACAATCGTCACGATTTACGCATCCAAAGTTAACAATCTTGACGCAGAATAGGTACCACTTCATAATGTACCATGTTGCGTCTCCTAGGAAGATGCGTCGGCCGCGCGGGCGTCGCCGCGGGCCTGTTAGGACCATTGAAGCTCGCAATGCACCCAAGATTGCAGCTCAGCAGAGCATCGACACTGGCTACCAAGTTGACGCTGAGAGACTACCAGCTCGAATGCATCCGTTCTGTGATTGCATCACTTGGGCGAGGCCATAAACGAGTTGGAATCTCTTTGGCCACGGGCAGCGGCAAAACAGTATGTATACATCACTCTGAATTTTGCTCCTGTTTCCCGTGGCCCTTCTCTTCCCACTGTTACACACAGCTGCTCATGAACCTCGCATTTTGCTTTTGCCTCTTTGTTCTCATCCTTCAACTTGTCTTGTTCTTTTGTTCAAGCTGATATGTCCTGTAGGTCATCTTCACTCAGCTCATTGACCAAGTTGGCCCGCGATCCGACGGCAAAGGAGACCGCACTCTCATCTTAGCCCATCGCCGCGAATTGGTAGAGCAAGCTGCTCGTCAATGCCAGCAGGCGTATCCAGACAAGACAATCGACATTGAAATGGGCTCTCTTCACGCCTCGGGCACAGCCGACATCACGGTAGCCAGCGTTCAAAGCATCACATCCAAGGATCGTCTTGTCAAGTACGACCCTGCTGCCTTTAAACTTGTCCTTGTCGATGAAGCCCACCACATTGTCGCTTCAGGATACCTACGTACCCTCAAGCACTTTGGTCTCGACCAGAAGCAAACGGAGTCGCCGACCCTTGTTGGCGTGTCTGCCACTTTCTCTCGCTTCGATGGCCTCAAACTCGGCGCTGCTATTGACGAGATTGTCTACCATAAGGACTATATCGACATGATCGAGGACAAGTGGCTAGCCGACGTCATTCTGACTACCGTTGAATCCAAGGCAAACCTGTCAAAGGTTCGCAGTAATTCCAGTGGCGACTTCCAAACCGGAGACTTGTCAAAGGTGGTCAACACGCAAGAGGTCAATGAAATCACAGTTCGCACCTGGATGGCCAAGGCCTCTGATCGCAAATCAACGCTGGTATTCTGCGTCGACCTCGCCCATGTTGCTGGCTTGACCGAAAAGTTTCGTGAATATGGCCTCGACGCAAGGTCCGTCACAGGCGACACGCCCAAGCTGCAACGAAGCCGCACTCTAGACGCTTTCAAAACCGGCCATTATCCTATCCTTGTCAACTGTGGCGTCTTTACCGAGGGCACTGACATTCCAAACATTGACTGCATCGTCATTGGCCGCCCGACCAGATCACGCAACTTGCTCGTACAAATGATAGGTCGGGGCATGCGCCTCCACCCAGGCAAGCAGAACTGCCACATTATTGATCTTGTCTCAAGTCTCGACACGGGCATCGTTACGACACCTACCCTCTTTGGTCTCGACCCAAATTTGCTCGTGGACAAGGTGTCCGTCACTAAAATCAAGGATCAAAAATTGCAGGACAGCTCTGATCATCAGCAATCAAATAGAACAGATTCAGTAACTGTCTCCAACAGCCCTATAATCTTCACCGACTACTCATCCATACTTGATCTCATTGCCGACACGTCGGGCGAGAAGCACATTCGTGCCATCAGCCAGAATGCCTGGATCCAGGCCGCTCCGGATCGCTATGTTCTTTCAGCCCCAAGCGGCTCTTACATTCGACTCGAGCGTATTCAAGAAGAAGACATCAACCAGCCAACCGCTTTATATCGCGCCGTTGAGGTGCGGGCTCTTCCTCCCGGCTTGGGCAAGTCACCATTTGCCGCGCGCAGAGAGATTCTTACTGCGGCCACTTTTCAAGACGCGGTTCACGGCGCCGACCGATATGCCGCAGATGCCTTTCCCCAAACCTTCATAAACCGGCACCAGCCTTGGCGCTCGCTGCCAGCAACTCAAGGCCAGCTTGGCTTCATCAACAAGATTCGTGGCAAGGCCGAGCCCTTGACAGCTGCCGAATTGACGAAGGGAAGAGCAGCAGACATGATTACCAAAATCAAGCACGGAGCCCGCGGCCAGTTCAACAAAATCGAGGCTGAGCAGCGAAGACGGCTCAGACAAGTTTCTATGATGGATGCTAGACGCAACCGCGAAGTCGTAAAGGTCGGGCCTGTGGCAGCTTGAAGCGACTGCCATATGCCGCTACCAGATACCGTCCACCACAGCTCACAGGCTCCAGTTCCTTTAGTCTACATGTTCTTCTGCAGCCGTACCTGCAGACCCACTAGCTCAGACAGGACTGTGGCTTACAAACCAAATGCCCTCAACACAACTGCCGCGTCATCCATTGAACCGCTCCCGGGAGACTACTTCATTGATATCGCACTGTCAGGCAGACCCAAAAGCTTTTGCTTACGTTGCATGACTACTGTGCAATCATCAGCCCATTCAATCCGTTAAGCGAGCTCACTGTAAAGAACAAGCCACCCATCACGCCATACTTTGAACAGATATAGGTCCAAAGCTTCAATGAGATCACCTCGAGGACGCTGGCCTCATCAAAGATCAGCTGCTGTGAAAGTGAATATCTTATCGACGTGAAAGAGGAGAACAATATTCGAGGGCCAGATCCAATAAGCTCAAGTACAAAATCGCGCCCAAGCCAAGAGGCAATGGGTACTGTTTCGGAAAAAAAGGTGCCAAACAGGCTCCAGTGCGCATGAGTCAGGGGCAAAATAAACAACGCGTCAATGTCGCGCGACTGTATCATGGCCCATGGCACGAGGCAAACAAGAGCCAGGAGCCCGTCGGCTAAACAGAGCCGAAATATATTGGAGAGAATGGACCACGCACATCTCATAGGAGTATTTATAGAAATAATAAGAGCAATATATTTTATTTGCCAAGTCTAGCCGCGTAATCAATAATTGAGTGAGTGCTGTGTACTTAACAATAACATCACGTTCTAGGTGTAAGAGATGTCCTTATTATACACTGGCCGCTATGAGTCGGAGAGCACAAAGACGCGTGGTTCCCATGCTATTTTGTGTTTTGGTTTATTAATTAGCTATCTTAACCTGCTATACACCCAGCCATGCCACTCGATTCATAGAGAAGCAAGTCACCGTTAAGTGAACTAAGGACACGATTTCATCATCTGTTGAAGTTTGATAAGGCATCAACGTGTCTTGGACTGCATCACCAGAGCCTTAAACTCTCTTAGTTTCCTCCTCCAAATAGGACGACCAGATAGCCGCAGATTTCCAATTCCCATCGTCTCGAAACCAACTTCATCCTTCTTTCCCCATCATAGTGGCCATTTTCGAAGCCATGGTACCTGAAGCCTTCTCTTTCCTCTGTCCTCGTAAAGAAGATGAGAGAAGTGGGCGATTTTTGACATTCACGACCTATTTCCACATACACATCTACATCTCGCCATCAACTTGCACAGCGCCCCCCCTCTCTCCCCCCAAAAAGAAAAAAAGAGCGCAAAAAAGTCCATTCAAATGGTTCATGGGACATCGATGACGTAATCATAGCAAGACAGCTCTTGCACGCAAACGCAAACCAAGGGGAAAATAGAGGAAGAAAATAGAGAAGTGAATCAAGTATGACATGACGCGCACAACAGTCAGGGTCGACGGCAGATTCAAGACGTCTCAAGAAAGGGTATTCGTTGTACTTTGCGCCAGGGTATATCCAGCCGGGGAGGGGTATTCGCATGCTAACAAAAGTTGCGGGGAATCTTAACGGAAGGGCCCAGCGGGACCAGGGTATCCAGAATTCATAGAGTGAGAAGTAGAGGGACGGCCGCTGTCACCCGATGCTCGAGCGCCATGGCGTGGTGTAACATCACCAGGATGTGGAATAGCCAGTTTGTCTGTGTTTTTCCCCATGAGACGCGGAGCCCACGGATGGTCGTCGTCGGCGAGATTGACGCCGCTGTCATTCCAGGGGTTGCGATCGGCATTGAAGCTACGTGTCGACTCTATCGAGATGAGCGAAGACTTTGACACGTTGCTTGAGCCCTTGAAGAAATTGCCAGCCGTCGAATGCGAGCTGTTCTTGCGACGATCAAGAAACGACGAGATAGATGTCATGCTGCCAGGTTTTCGCAAGCGATCGAGAATGCTACTGCGTTCGCGCGCCACCTCTGCTCCCAAAACCTCCTTGACGGGAGACTCGGTGGCAAAAGAGGCGGGAGCGTGCTGCAACAGCTTTGAGTCAAAATACTGCAGAGAGTCTTCAAACGAGTCCGACTTTGGCCGAGGTATAGATCCCTTGATGATATTGGGCTCGACGCCAGCCGCCGCCAATTGGGCTTGGAGAAAATCAATGGCATCTCGCAGTCCGCCTGCATTGTTGCGGGTGAAGCCCCAGACCAACGTGACTGTTGGACTTCCCTCGACAGTAAGCTCGTCAGGGTTGCGGTGAACCGTCACCTCGACCTCGTACTGCGTTCTCAGCTTGATCACGAGATCTGTGGCAAAGTTGGGCGATTCGAGAAAGCTGACTAGTTCAGTGCTTCGGCCGAGCACCAACTCATGTTTGTCAGGCACCATGCCCAGAAATTCGTCGACGCAATGAGGCACCTGCCACTGAGGGCCCGTGACAGTCACCTCGTCGCTTGCCTCTTCGGTGCTTGGAAACGTAATCTTGCAGTTGAATTTTTGCTCCAAGTCGTCGATGTCGGGCAGACGGGCAATGAGTTCACGATGGTAAAGACGGTCGACACTGACCACCTGAGTCGTGTACTCCGAATCCTATGCGCCACAATCGTAAGTAAAGTTCCATTGTGACATCACAGCGCGGCACGCTTCACATACAGCTCGATCAACCATTTCCAATATTTCATTCTTGACCGCGTCTAGGTTCTGCGCGTTGCGAGCAGGCGTGCGGCAAATGACATTGTCCACTTTGACATCATCGTCTTCGCGGCTCATCCCTCCTATAGGCTCATGAGTTGGTAGAAGGAGTGGGAACAAGAACCGGCTCGTCTCACCTCTGTCCATAGCATTGGAGAACTTTACAAAGACCGAGTGTTTCTTCATGATGCGCTGAATATGTTGGCCACCAATGCCAATGATGCGCTTGTGATACTGATCTGGAACGTGAAACGAAATCGACGCAGGCATCTCCTGTTCCACTAGAGCCAGGCCTTGCTTCATGGATTCATAGCTTGCAGCCATGACATCGATGTTGAAGTTGTACTCGTTGAAACCGTCGAATATGATCTGTACATTGCCTGCGCACAATAGGAAACACAAATTGCTTAGCATTGCCACCCAAGCCATCGGTACGGCGAGATTTTGGATGAAACCTACTCTGACCCATAATCTTGTTGATTTTTCCATTCTTCTTTCCACTGACAAACTCCTTGTGCTCATTGGCGAGTTCAATCTTGACGCGGATCTGATAGGGAGCTTGGGTTGCAAACCGAAGTCCAGAAATTACCGACAGTGCCGATTTGACAGCGTCGTCAGAGCCAGTCACTGTGAAATTAAGCCTGTCAAACGACAAGTCGGCATCCGAGTTGGCACAAATTTCGCCAAGCATGCCTCTAATGTCTACTGGTGTCTGGAGTTGTCTTTGATCGACCTGCTGAGTGTACCACCCGGCACCGTAAAATTGTCCTGCCTGCAGAAGGGTCAGAAACCACCTGTAGTCATGTGCAGATAGCCAGTCGCTTACCAAACACATAAGTTCACGCACTGTGCGCTCAACCGAAAATGCCTCGCTGCCCTGTACACGAATCAAGGTGCGCTGGCTGGCCAGTGAGGGCAATATAACATAGGTCCCGTTGGCCTCGAGAATTTTGCGCACTTTTTCCAACCGGCTCAGCAGGATACTATCGACCTTGGAAGCAGGAATGGTGACGTCCTTAACAAAGATGCGTACACGCGAGGCGAATTCGCGGAGTTTCTGTTTGGCCAGATCGATGGTTTGACGAGTAGGCCCTGTGATGAATATCTCGCAGGGATCACGACGATGGGCTTTCGGTGGACAGTAACGATACATTTGGGAGAATGTGGGAGGGAAGTAAATGGCAGTACCCGTAGATGATTCAATCAGTTTGATGTTTTTGCGGTGTCGACCGCAGACCAGCTGGTGCAGAGTCGAGTCAAGCTTTGCCGAGTCGACGACACGGCCAAGCTGAGGAGCAGTTAGTCATGACCAGGCAGAGGACTGAGTTGAATAGGTATAATACCAGGGTGTCGATGTGCACCAAGACACGGGCTTTGGCATGCTCCGACGATAATATATCACCATAAATGGCTACTCTCCATCTTTGATCAATGCGCATCTCCGAATCTCCCGTGAGTCCACCAACCATGGGTGTTAACTTGGGCCCAAGTAGGAATATATCAACGCCGCAAAAGCTCGAAATGAAATCAAGGTTTTCGACAACATGCTTCTTGAGGACACCAGCGCGAAGGTCGCAGACAAGATTGCCGTCGATATCTATGGTGATGCAGCGCTGCAATACGAGTCAGCACGAGAATTCGTAGTGTGCGTGAGAGTGTCCAGCACACAGGAAGGAATGAGGAGAAGCATACCATCGAAATGGGTATCTCATTTAAGATTGTTTCGCGACTCTTGTTGACGAGCTCGGGTGAGCCAGATAGACAGACTGTGACAACACGATAGCCCTTGTTGTTCTGAGGAAACGAAGACAAGACGTGTGCCTCGATGGGAAGTGGGCCGAGGGACAAATCAGTGCAAAGTGTGTTGAGGCTAGCCAGATTTTGAACGTGGGCAGGCAGTTCGTGCACTTGGACGTCATCGGGTGCGTCTTCGGGATGCGTCCAACGGATGACAGCGTCGGTTGTGGCGTGAACGATGTCCTCAGTGTTTGGACCGGCTAGATCGAGAGCGAAAGGCACATTGAAGGAGTGGTGGATGGTGGTATCCGAAGGCTGCGGTAGGCTGGTGGCACCCGAAGGCTGTGACGCGTTCTTGGGTGGAGGCTGCGGATTGGGCGCGTTCATGGGCATGTTTGAAGCAGGACGTCCCATGCCAAAGTTGGGGCTCATCCTCTCGGACCAGTGACGCATGTTTGCCAACTTGTTCATGGTGATGGCAGGGGTCAATGGACGAGTAACGGACGAGCCGAAATCAGCAAGGCCGACCTGACAAAGATGGTAGACAGAAAGAGAGAGGGAGACAGGGAAAGGGTGATGGAGGCAGAGAGAAGAGAGACAGGAGACAGACAGGCACAGAGAGAGAGAGAGAGAGAGAGAGAGACTAGAGACTAGAGAAGGAAGACGAGGCGATCGGGGTGGGGTATCCGGGAAAGACAAATCGATGACCAAGGCAAAAGCGAGAGGAAAAGAAGCCCAACAGCAAAGGCAGGGGGAAGGGTATCGAGGCAGCAGACTTTACAGGAAGACGAAAACAAAGGGCGAAAATGGAGACGACTTGAGTGCAGAGAACTGAACTTCGACCAGAGATTGAAGTCGTCAATCCAAGCTCCTCGGACAGAGTGACGGGTATCTAAGCACAAGGCGGAGGCCGGAGGGGGCGGGGACTCGATAGAGGTCAGGTGTGCTTGGAGGGAGGAAGAGGACAACCAAGGGGATTGAGGACGGGGAGGTGGAGGGTATGGTCGGCGGGTGATGGCGATGGTAGCGGTTGTGGTGAGCGCAGAACAGAGTCAGAGAGCCCTGAAGAAGTGGAGGATTCAGGTTAGTGAGGTTAGGCTAACATTCGTAGTGAGTGCGCGGCGAGGTGGGGACATGTAGCCTACCACAGGCGGGAGGCGGAGTCAGGGAGCGAGGCGTGAAGACTTGCAAGATTTGCGATGGACGGCCGGTACGTAACCCGTCTTGTGCAACGCCAACATGCCTGTCCGGCTGGGCTCGAGCCCTGCATCAAAAGCTTGGGTAGGTGGTGACTTGGTAAGACTTGTTCAAGACCCCTACACCGACGCACAAAACCCCACTGTGTCCGCCATAGATTCAGGCGATAGGGATGGCTTGTGACTAAGCTACTGGCAGGTGCCCGCATGTTTGGACCATGGATATCCGTGCCACAGCTGCCCTGTACGGGCATGTCTTGTAACGACTACTACCACTGCTACCGCTACCACTACTACTACTAGTAGGTATGCACTGCCTCCTACTACCGTCCATAGTACTGCTAGTACCACCATTAATACTACTACTAGTAGTACTACTATAACTTACTACTACTACTAGTATCTAGTACTAGTACTACCTACTGCCACTGCTGTTTGTAATGGGGCATATGTGCATGCATGTAGTACTTAGTAGTACTAGTAAGTAGTAGTAGTAGTAGTAGTAGTAGTAGTAGTAGTAGTAGTAGTAGTAGTAGTAGTAGTAGTAGTAGTAGTAGTAGTAGTAGTAGTAGTAGTAGTAGTAGTAGTAGTAGTAGTAGTAGTAGTAGTAGTAGAAGTAGTAGAAGTGTATAGGAGGTACTACTAGTAGTAGTAGATATATACACCTCCTCTATCTATTACTACTACTACTACTAGTAGCATCTATATGACCATTTCCTCGTCATACTACTACTACTGCTAGTACTAGTAATTACTAGTAGTAGTACTTACTACTAGTACCGCTGATATATATATCGGTAGGTACTAGTACCTACTACTAGTAGCACTCTTAGCAGTCTGGCTTTCGCCATCGCGTACACTCGCAGGTACCTCTGGCGATCTCTGTGTTAGATCTATTATTAGCGGCTCCTAAACCATTTCCTCGCTTTGGATGCAATGATAATAATAATACTACTAGTACTACTACTAGTCCTTATATGTCGGTACTAACCCCCCCAATCGTCTTGCAGGCTCAAGCCCATAGGGGAGGGGTTTTTCTTTTCTTGGAATGCTTGTTGCCCTTGTATGAGCGGCTCCATGACGCGGCTATGCATTGCATCCTCGGCCTCGACAAAGATACCCGGGATTGCATCGGTTTGCCCTCAAATCGCCGCCATCTGACATGCTGCGCCGCGTTCTTCACAACCTCTAAACGGTAGCACTCATGCTACCCAACTTCTGTCAACAACGCTCCAGTGTCAGCCACGTTTCCCCCATCTCTGTCACCAGCTGCTTGCACCTTGCTCCAAGACAGGAAACTTGATTAAAAGGACATGATATAGCCCTCAAGCTCGTGACATATCAATTGCCGAAGCTGTTGGAGCTGTGCGCTCGGGTATATTCCCATCGGTATTTCCTGATTGACATTGAACAAGGGGTTGAATTTTTACAATAGCAACTGTTTGGCGTAACAAGTTGGGTGGCGCCTCTCATTTCGCCCTAAAGAATTGACATTGTCCCCGTCATTACCCGAGCTTCGTTGGCTGTATAGTCTTGCGCATCCTTGAAATGCATTCAATGTGTCCTCTGAGAACTGTGTCGAGGAGAGAAAGTGACGAACCTGCCAAAGCACCTGTTTGATTTCGTCCATATTATCTGGTCGTGGCCCCAGCTTTTGTCGGACTAGGGATACCTGGCAGGGCTTATTCTGCCATTAATCATATATTGCCGGGTATTAGCACCATAAGGCCCTGTGATGTTTGAGGCGGTGGTTGGATATCTTGCTATTCAAAACGAATGATGGAGGCGAGGCTCGACTATTGCACGCCCACATCATCTTCAGACCTGTTTTACTTGTACTCCGTATCGCCAGCGCTGATAGTCACGGTGTATTCAAACCGCAACTATGGAGCATAACTCTATGCTGTCCGTAGGCTAGCATCAGGAGTCAACTTAGAGCCTTGTGCTCTAAGGGCAAGTCGTTGATTGCCTCTCAGCTTTGCAGCAGAAGGACAGTCACGCCCGAGAGCTTCCAGAACTTGCGACTTGTTGTAATATAATCTTTTGCTGGGCGAGTCCTGTTCAAAGCTCCATTTCATGAGCTGATTCTTGTTTCTCGGGTCGATACTGTGGCACCTACTTAAATAGTGTACATTTCGAAGCACATAACTTCTCACCTCGCAAAGGTCATGGCGCTTAGACAGTCACTAGATGAAGCACGTCATACACTTCAACAGTTTCTGCTCTATCAACACAACGTCTGTCAAGGTATACATAAAGGACATGGACGCTTGACCAACGTTTTCTGCCAACGCTAAGTTATTTACTACTTGCAACAGCCCCCAGCATTCTTTCAACGATAGATCTCTCGCCGCACGTCATCAGCATACACAATCTCTTGCGTTGCTCCGCGCGGGCGCTCAATGAAGGCAATTTCAGCAGTTCCTCGCGAGGCATACGCCTCGTCATATGGACCCGCAGGCCGTACCGGGAAACTTTCCATATATGGCTGGACGGGCCCGCGGCTACTCATATATGCGCCGGCTGCTCCGAGGTTGGTGGCTTGCACATCGGGCCGCACGCTCTGCACTCGCTCCGAGCGTCCGCGCGGATAGCTTGGTCCTATAGTTTCCAACGGCATCATGCTAGAAGCCCTAATAGACGGACGAGCGTCTACTGGTGCTTCATGAGCAAGTGCTCGTTCTCGAGCACATCCCACTTCGAAGAAATCTCTTCCAGTAGGAGCCATGGCCCAATACTCTCTCTGTCGTATATCCCTGTAGTCGTACGAGGCAAAATCGGCTGAAGGCTGAGTCACGACGCGTCTCGGCATCGGATACGGCGCTGGTGTGCCACGGTAAACAGCATCGCTTTCGGGATAGGCATCTAGCGGACCTGAATGGCGAGACACAGCTCGCCGAGGCAACCTTTCGTAAAAAAGATGTGGCTCACCAGCATCGGCGATATTCGTCGTCGGCCGTTGAACGGCTGGGTGCGCCGGGTCGAGATATTCACGTCCGAAACCGTCTACCAATATCCCAGGTCTTGCCTGACCCGCCAATATACTGTTAGGCGGCGGACGAGCACTCAAGCGGCTTTTTTCCTCAGCGTACCCACGGTATCGGCCTCGAGGATCTCGGTACGTATCAGTGGTGTAGGACTGTGAAAGTGGTCGCGCAGTATATGCCATTCCAGGAGAGTATGGCAATGGCAGCGTATTCGGGGGAACATAGCCTGAGACATGATTCTCAGGAGCTAGTCGGCGAGCATCAATGTACTCCCTGCTGTGCCCAGCAGGATCACTGTACAGAGAAATGTCCATGTTGCGCTGAGGGAGCGCCTCAAGGGCTCCAGAATCCCACGGTACGCGGTCTGGTCCGGACTGGCGCGCCTGATATTGCCCCGATAGACCATGGACTATGGGGCGCTCATACCTTGGTTGATGCTCAAGATCAATGACCGATTGCCTCTGGGACTGGCGCCGCCGCTTATTGGCTCGAAGTGAGGTTCCTGCAAAAGGTGAGGGAGAACGAGGCTCGTCCTTAATAAATGGGCTCATGTCAATCTCCAGCGCTTGCCGGTCTGCCTTTCTCTTTTTTTCTTGCCTCTTGCCTCTCTTATGGACGGACAAGCGTCCCCCTTGGGACGAGTTATCAGGACTGGACAATGCTGAAACCTGGGCTCTCAGCGCGGCGACCTGGGCTCTAGCTCCACTTGGTCCGTCTAAAGCACGACCAGTTTGATCTTGTCTGTATCCGGTAACGGCTGAAGAAGCGGCTCGGGATACCTGTGGTGCAGCTGGTTGCACGCCATGGCTGTTGACAATAGGCGCATGGGCGTGATTCATACTTGCACGCGCCTCCGACTGTTGTTTTGACAAGCCCGATGTCTCGTTAGCTGGGGGGCCCAAGGAGTGTTCAGTACCGGAAATATCAGGATGATTTGGTTGGTCCAGTCGTTCAGTGCCTGCCGGGGCTGGAGCGGACGAGTTGGAGGTCAAGTGTGTTCGGACTAGCTTGTTGGCCTCAACAAGGGCGTGGGCATTTGATGACGCTGTTGTCTTGATTAAAGTCGGATTGGCCTCGACTTGGGGGCTGGACAGCTCATTGTCGTTGGAATTGGAAACTGTTCCAGGGTGAGTATGACTGCCGATGTCATGAGCGCTGGCAAGAGGCTGATGGAGACGCGCCCCTTCTGACAGACGATTGGTGCGCGACGTTGTCTGAGACTGAGGAGTCTCGTGCTGTGAGGAGTAAAAGGTATTGCTATCGAACGAATCACTTGCGGCCTCATCATCATTAGTAACTACCGCAGCTTCCTGGCTGGCATTGACCGCCGAAACCATCTTCTGTGCTTGAGCAAAGACAGCAGACAAGTCGAGTGCTTGGGACTGCGCAGGTTTGCCAGCCCGGCGGTGATGCTCAAACTCTTCTCGCAAGGCGCGTTCCGCGCGTTGCCGCTGCATGGAAACGTTGGTCCTTGTAAGCTCATTGGCATCGGGCCTTGAGCGTTGCTCGCCAACGACCTTCTTCTCAGCGCCAACAGAGTGCCGAGCCGACATACTGCTCAGCTTGGCTTTTATTGAGGGATGGCTTCCGGCAAGGACAGCATTCTTTAGGCCTACAATCAAGCCATACTGTTTGATTGCGTACGCCTCGAGGTCCGGGGGCGCGTCAGACGTCGTGGTCTTTGCCACTGATCTTTCACGAGGACCGCTCCGCGCCATGGCGGCAGAGAGACATACACTTCTTTGGCGCCCCTCCTTGGCTCAATTGGCGCTGTCCTCTGTCGGGCAGAAGTAATATGGCCGATGCTTGTTGGAGCCGAGAAAAGTGCTCTCCTTCTCCTCCAAGACGTGCATCAAGGCGTTGGCATCGCCACGAACAGACCGTAAGTGTTTCGAGCAGCGTCTTCGTCGAGAAGGTAGTTGGCCGTCTCGATTCTTGTTTGACGCATGCGACGAGTCGGTCGTGTCGGATAATACTACAACTAGCAGGCAGATGACAGTAGGTTGGGTAGGAAATAACAGCAGTTGGATTAGTCAGCAGTACTGGAAAGCTTAAGCGTGCAGTATGTAGCGTATTGCCCGTATGGCACAGCGGTTGGTGTAGAGGCGGCCTAGAATGAGTCTGGTACACGTATATACATACTACTATAGCATATAGATATATAAATATTACTACTCCAACTTCTAGTACTATTTGGGAGGTAGTACCAAGATACTAGGTAAGAGGTGGAAAATAAATAAGCTATAAAATGCGACTTACTACTAGTAGAGTAATA
>NJET01000128.1:0-60326 GCA_002591415.1 Ophiocordyceps australis | reverse complement strand
TCCCTCTCTTGCCTTCCCTCCCTCTCTTGCTTGCCCTCCCCCTCTTGCTTGCCCTCCCCCTCTTGCTTGCCCTCCCCCTCTTGCTTGCCCTCCCCCTCCCCCTCCCCCCCGACGCCCCCCCGCCGCGGATCCTGCATCTGCCGCAGCAGCCGCCCCGCCCGCGCCAGCCCGTACACCAGCAGAATCAGCCCATTGTTGCGCGCCGACCACAGCAGCAGCGTCGCCTCGCAGCACCGCGCCCCAATCTCCACCGCCCGCTCATAGTGCCCATAGACAAACAGCGCCACCAGCTCAAAGCTCTCGTAAAACAGCGTCGGCCGCTCGCTCTCGTCCGTCTGCCCCAGCAACCACCGCTTGTACGCGCCCGCCTCGTGCTGCTCGTCGCTCAAGACGCCCTCGTCATGCCCCGTCTGCGTCTTGCCCTGCAGCGCCCGGCACAGCTGCCGGATGGCAATGAGCAGCGACCCGCCCCGCGTGTCCAGCGCCCAGTTGGGAATCTGCTCGCACCCATAGTGGCAAAACGCCTCCACCTCGGCGCAGTTGTCGCTCGCAAAAAACTTGGCCATGGCGCACAGCCCAAAGCTCATAATCGTCGACATGCGGTCGCCCCCCATGGTCGCCAGCTCCACCGCGTCCTCCGACTGCGCCACCACCATCTTCATCGAGTACTGCACGTGCCCAATGCAGCATGCGTGCAGCATCTGCCCCCGCGCCATGGAAAACGTGTCCCGCGTCTCCACCAGCAGCTCCTGGCACATGCTGCCCAGCTCAATGCAAAACTCCACCATGTTGAAGCGTGACAGCGCCACCACGGCCAGGTTGAGAAAGGCCATGCCCGACTGCGGAAACGCCCCCTGCCCAAAGTGCATGTCCACCATGACCAGCGTCAAGTGGTAAAAGTGCAGGCAGTCGTTCCACCACGCCGCGCTCGCCGTCTCCGACAAGACGGCCCCAATCGACCCCACCAGCTTGTCCGGGCTCTGCTTGGCCTTGACCACCTGCTCCCGCTCCGTCGTCCGGATCCGCAGCGCCAGCCGCTCAAACCACTCGTCGCACTTTTCATACGTCGGCTCCTCGTCCAGCTCCACGTCCAGCACCGACAGACACTCCTTGAGCGAGATAAAGGCTGCCAGCGAGTTGCCCTTTTGCGCAAAGATGCGCGACTGCAGCACATATGCCGGCGCCTTGTCCAGCGCCGTCCGTGCCTTGCTGAAAATCCTCGACAGCGCCTCGTTGGCCGCCGACAACTGGCTCATAAACAAGTAGCACTCGGCCGAGCACAGGTACAGCTGCATCGTCTCCTCGTACGACGCGTCCTCGCCCTCCTCCTCCCACCCATCCTCCTGCAGCAGCTCAATCGCCGCCGTGTAGTACTTGGTTGCCGTCGGCCGTGCCCCGTTCTCCATGGCCGCCTGCCCGCACTCCATGAGCAGCTGCCGGTACTCGCGCCGCATCCCAACCCGCTGCTTGATCATGCTGAGCGCCTCGCAAATGTGCAGCGCCGCGCTCGCCCGCTGCCGTTCGTCATGCCCATAGTCCTTGAGCAGAGTCTGCGCAATCACAAAGTGCATCCGCCGAGCGTTGCACTCCTTGAGATCCGCCGACGCCTGCACATAGCGGTCGTGCGCAAACCGGAACCGGTCGTCAGAGTCGCTCGGCACCAAAATATACGCCTGAATTGCCGCCTGCAGCCCTGCAATCGCCTCGCCCCCGCTATACGTCTGCCCTGCAGCCTCTGCCCGGCAGCTGGCCTCGCCCCAGTCACACTCAACCTCGCCCTGCATCAGCCGTGACACAAGCTCAAAGGAAAACGAGCTTCCCAGCAACGCCCCCCACGCCAGCACTGCTCGCGCAGCCGGCGGCAGCTCATTGAGACGCTGCGTAATGAAGCCCGTGTCCAGCACATCGTAGTCGCGTTCGCCCTGGAACTGCGCAAACAGCTTGTCCAAGTTGTAATGCCATTGGCTGTCGCGATAGTCATACCATATGCACTTTTTGCGGTGGCACGCACTCAGCATCTCGCGCATATAAAACGGATTCCCCGCCGTCTTGGACTGTATGACAAGCGCCAGGGACAATATTTCTTGCTTGGGCCGCGACAGCAGAGCCGACACGTACTCCACTATGTCATCTTCTGTCAAGGCCGACAGTGTTATCCTCGTCACAACCCGACGTGTTGTCAGCGAGAACTCTGCCGCCAATGTCTGTCAGCACAACCACATCTCCACGCCCCTCAATGCTACCTCGTCCATCTTCTTACCGTCTGGTTCCGGAGGGTGGATTATCCTGTCCATCCTGTCTCTGCTCAATTCTTCAGGCCGATAAGTCATAATGATCACCATTTTCATCTTGGCACAGATAATCTGGTTAATGAGCTCCAGCGACTCGTCATCCGCAAAATGAACATCGTCCAGGCAAAAGCATATAAACTTGTGCGCCGTGAAGACGCGTAGAATGTCCAGGCACGTGTCCATGAGCCGCGTCGTCTTGGTTGCCGCCCCAGCACACAAGTATTCCTGCGGACTCTGCACCAAGACACTCGAGTTTTGGTTAAACGGCCCCGGCGAGCACCCAGGCGACGACCCGCGACGGCTTGCAAGCGGTCGTCCTCCTCCGCGAGACCCAGAGAGCGGTGTGTTGGAGGACAAGGACCGCGCAAACCCAACTTCTCGAGGTCCAAGCAGAAACTCTGGAAGGCCCAGTGCTCTGTGCAGCATGGGCCACACTGGACCGACATAGGCCTTGAGGCCTTGGTGAAACGACGTCTCCGTGTTCCGCTCGCCCCAAACCTGCTTGAAGAGCGACGACAGCAACTTGAGCAGCGGCCCAAAAGCCGTTCGTCTCGTCGTGTCAAACTTGGCAGTGGCACAGTAGCCGCGCCGCCGCGCCTCTGGAAGAACGCTCTGCACCAAAAAGCTCTTTCCGAGCCCGCCAGCACCCTCAATGGTGACGATTTCGCACTGGCCGCGTCTCCGAAACTTGGCTGCTCCCAGCTGTCTTGACAAACTCGAGCCGATAGAGTCGCTTGCGCGAGCGCCATCTAGTCCCATGCTATCCGTAAGACTCACCGTATCCGCCGACATTGACAAATGGCGTTCCCAGGGCCGCACTGGACGTGTAAATGGACCAGAAAAGGACGACGACATGGTTTCGCTCGACAGAGTTTGGCTATCCGAGAACATGGGGGGATAAAACGTGGCTTTGGCCTGTTTGACGTCCCACGAGGCAGTCTGGGTAAAGGAGCCACTTCTCCCGTTGGTGCCATCTACTGAACTTGCCCCCTCGCTCGAAAAGTCGTCGCCAATCGTCTCGTTGGCTAGACTCGACGTGTCGGAGTAGACATTGGCAGCCAGCACCTTGACGTGCATTGAGTGAGTCTTGGAGACACGGTTAATCACCTTGATAAGCTTTTCTCTCTCCTCGTGACGGCCAATCATGGACGTTGGTAGCAAAAAGAAGGACGAGACGTCCTTGCTGCCGATTGTCAGCTCCTTGAGCGCACATGAATCGCCATCAGCGAGAAGCTGCTGGACGCGCATCAAGTCGTGGCGAAGCCCACTGGCCGAGTGGTAGCGCTCAGCAACATTCTTGGCAGTGCATTTTTGAACAATGCGTCCGACAGCATCGGGAATATCCATACGCACTGTGCTAACGTTGGGTATTCTTCGGCCGAGGACCCCCTGGACAATGTCCAAGGGTGTGTCGCCAACGTAGACGGGCTGCTGCGTGAGCATGGTCCAGAGCACAACGCCTAGCGAGTAGATGTCGGTGCGAGTATCGGGCTCAGCCGGCATACGGCCAGTCTGCTCAGGGCTAATGTAGAGCAGCTTATTCTTTGCGCCCACTTCTTTGGAGAGGCTAGACCAGCCAGTGCTTGTCAAGCCGTGCTCAAAGGACCTGATGCCTGAGCCAAAGGACATGATCCTGACCTTGTTTTCCTCAATGTTGAAGTGAAAGGCATCACCGCGAATCTCACCATGTATCATGCCCTGGCTATGATGAAGAATCTCGAGACACTGCGCGGCTCCAATGGCAAAGTCGAGAAAGTACTCGAGCTTGATAGGGGGTTCCAGGCTGGGGGGGTTGCTCTTTTGCGAGACATAGACGTCGCCCTGTCGATGAGCAGTATAAAAGGCGGGCCCCATGTCGTACACCTGGCGCAGGTAGTTAAGGCCAGGATCGGTATAGATGGCGACGATGATGGTGCCGTCATCGCCAGCGGCCGGGCTGAGACGAATAAGGTCGAGCGGCTCGACAATGTGGTCGCCATGCGGATCGGCAGTAGCAATGAGGTTTTTTGCAATCTGAAAGGCCCTTTCCTCGCGCACGGCATGGTAGGAGACGCGCGCAACAACAGGCCCGTCGATTAGAGACGTCTCAGTCGTCGCATTGGTGGGGGTCGAGGCAACGTGGGACAAGGAGGTGCGTAGAGAGTCGACCGTGGCCAGGCTGTCGGATGAGGGAGGATAGCCGTGCTCAGGCAGGGCAGGCCGCCCCGAGGCAAACTTTGTTGACGTGGCGTCGGCATGGTGGGAGCTGTGTGGAGGCGATGTCGGGGAAACGTGTCGAGTTCCAAAGACGTGCCTAAAGGGGGCCGACAGCTGCGTCAGCGCAAGCAAAGGCCAGCTGCCCACAGAGCACCTCACCAAAAGTCATAGCTCGAGTGGAAGGGCGCCCGTGACTCGTGCCAGGTGTAGCCAGCAATCTGGCGGAGCCGCTCATAGAGCCGAGGCGGCGGCGGCGGCGGCGGATCGAGCACATCGTCAGGCACGAGAGCGTCGCCGTCCATCATGGATGGCGCCTGCTGGTATCGGAGCAGCGCTCAGGGGCTCCAACATGCGATGCGTGGTAGCGACACGTCTGCTGCGCCCATCCTCGGCCGGCCAAGCAGCTGCCACAGACCAACAGCGAGGAGCAAACAAGCAGCCCGACAAGACGTCCTTGGCGCACCCGTCGACGAGGCGCTGTAAATGCTTTTCTTTGCTGCCGCCAGGTGGAAGCCAGACGTGGCAGGCTGCTGCGTTGTGCGTCTGCGCCTGCGTCTGCGTCTGCGTCTGCGTCGTGCCTCTTGCTAGGTAGCTGGTAGCAGGTAGATACTAGCAGGTATGTGCGTACTCAATCTATGTAGGTATCTGCCTCTAGCAGGTACCTAACTAGTAGCAGTAGTGGTACTACTAGCAGTAGCAGTAACTGCTATCTGCCTCTTGTCGACGTATCTGCCTCTCGCAGCTGTCGGCCTCGTACGTCCTGCTGCTACACACGCACTCGACTCCTAGAACCAAGGCAGAAAAAGTCGAGTGGATACATCTGCCAAGTCCCGGTCTTGTCGGCCCCCGTCCGTCTGCAAGTAATGTGAAGAAAAAAGCGACTCGAAAAAAAAACAGGGCAGTGAAAAGATACATGCACCTATTCCGAATCCAACCAAGTTAACCAGACCCGCCCATCCGGAAGCGATTTGTCCTTGCAGTAGTACACCACCTACTTGCCATTGCATCCTCAACCTATACCCATACAGACATTTCTACATACCGGATTCATGACGCTCAGGCTATCTGCCCCCAAAACAGAAAATTAAAAAATAATCGTAATATCTCAAATACAAATGAATTCTGAATAATGAATAATGAACCTCAAAAGTAGACCTACTATTTTCCGCCCGCCGTTTGACACGTCGCAAGGCAGTGCCTGCATTACAACCTGATACTACTACTACTACTTATATGCCGCACTATCGTCACTGCCACTAGCCATGTCCTTGCAAGCCATGTCCTTGCAACAACCACTCTTGCTCACACACATGGCGTCATTATCCTCTACCATGTATATATATATATATATGTATTTCATAGCGTCTACCGGAGAATCTCATCATCCTACTCCCCTCTCGGCCAGACATCTATAACAACCTATCCTTGTCTAGCACAAGCCGTCAAAAATGTGCCAACATCATTATGCCATCTGTACTTTTGCTACCAAATGTCGTTTCCTGTCCACGTAACCATAAATTGGAATCACGAGGCACCCATCAAAGCCAATTATTTCGCCAGCTTGGAAGGCTTGCTAGTGTGATTGGCCATCTCCGCCGTGCCGTTGGCTTCAGACTTGGCACCGCGGCTGTACGCTGACGCCAACCGTCTCTCATTATTTTGCCGCGAATTGACAAAGTCGGGATAGTTGAGTGTCAATTCCACGGCGCCATTGGAAATGTGGTCTGCTGCCTCGACACCCAGCATAAACGAGTGGTCCTGGTTACCAACCTCATAACGCCAGCTACCAAAGCGGCCACGAGAGTAGATATCCATGCCCTGGAGCTTGGGTAGTAACTGCTTGAGCACACCTTCTCGCTCCAATGATGGCGTTGGGTAGCCGTGGTCGAAGCGGCGATGGTAGGTAGAAACCACTTCATCGTCGGGCTTGATCATTTCTGTGTTGATGAGACCTTGGATACAATCCTTGAGCAGGTTCTTTTCGTCCACAGGCTTCATGGATGACTGCGACACTTCAAGCATGATGGACCAGTAAGGACCTTGTTTGGCCTCAGATGAGCCCTTGGTCCCGTTTGCCAAATACAAGGTTGGAAGTTTGACCCCAGCCTCTGGCTGATTGTAGGGCGAGTAGTTGGAGAAGATGGTGGCACGATAGAAGGGGCAGTTATCCTCGGGGAAATACAGCTATCATGGCACCGTTAGCATCTTGGGCACAACGAATGGCACACCTGTCAAAAAGGGCATTCCAACTCACCCAGCACTTGTCGCCAATGCGCTCGGGCCGCTCTCCACGAATACCGACGCCTACTACGTGTGTTGTTGAGTAGAATAGGCCCTTGGACAGGCTGACTAGCTCCTGGTTATCCATCTTCTCCACCAAATGGTCAACAGCCATGGTGGTGATGAGCTTATCATATCCAACTGTGGTGCCGTCGGCGAAGCTGACGACTTTTTTAGCAGCGTCAACCTTGGTCACCTCACCCCGCTTGCCGAATCGCTTCTTCTCCTTGGGCAATGTCTCGGCCACGGCAATCCAGATGCCGCCGGTGCCATCCCGCGCAGGAAAACGAAACGTGGCGTTGGGTCCCCAATTACCGGCAACCTTGTTGAGAATGACGTTTTTGGTCACAGTCTTGATGTCGGGAGCGGCGACGCGTTCACCGAGCCACTGACATTGCATCTATACAGAGCTTAAGTTAGCCTCGGTTGGTTCCCCAGAATTTTGTCGCCCAAAAACCATCATGTACCTTTGTGGTGGGCACGGCCCAAACTTTATAGTTGTATGGGCGCATGAAGATGTCGGCAATGCCTTGACCTGTCATTCGCATGATCCACTCGTCAAAATCCTTGGGCTTATTGTTGGCCACGCGGCATTCTAGAGCGGCGTCAATGAGGCCATCCATACACATGACTTGGTCCTCTTTTGGCAGCATGGAAATGTTGTTCTGGAATGGGTAGGGCACCCAAAGGCCCTTGTAGCGGACATAGGAGATTCGCTGATGGGTGAACCAATCATCCTCCTTCGGAAGCGCTTCATCGATACAATCGTCAAAGTACTTGTAGTGTGAGAAAATAACATGGCCGCCCACGTCGTAGAGCTGCGTGCATGCAATTAAAGTTAGCCAACGCAGCCCACAGGAAAAAAATCAACGGCGTATTTAAATTGGAAACGTACAAAGCCTTCAGGAGTAACATCAGTAGATGCAAGACCTCCAGCTTTGTCGGAAGAGTCGACAATCAGCCAAGAAGGGCCATTCTAGAGAATTGCTGCATTAGCCACAGGCTCCGGAAATGCAGGCAAGCAACTAGCGTTGAGATGGGGAGTATCATGGGCCATGACGCACAATCTGGTTCAAGCGCTTGGCGGCACCGAGACCAGTAGGTCCCATGCCAATGATGAGAACATCGACGTTGCTGCACATCCAGCGTTAGCTTGCTGCCTTGGAAGCGTCCGAGCCACTGTAGCTGTGAGCTCACATGTCGGCACCCATGGTGGGGGATATTTGAGAGCAAAGGGTTGAAGGGAGAAGAATTGATGCAAGGAGCTGCTTGCACAGGCAAATGGAGGAAGACGAGAATGTCAATAAAAGAAGCGGACGCCAAGGGAGCAGCGGAAACAGCGCTGAATTGATAAAATATCAAGTGTCGCTGGATTGGGCGTTGAGGTTGAAGAAAAGGAGACGGTTGGAGGGGCAGGAAAAAGGGAAGCGGGTGACTGGGACGGGGGTCGGGCGCGCCACTCAAGAGGGCCAACCTTGGACATGGCTCGAGTGCTGCAAAGAGGTAGCGAGTACATCAAATAAGGTACCCACGACTATGAGATGGTATAGTATAAGTAATACCAGTAGTAGTGGTAATAGTAGTGCTAGTAGTAGGTGACATTATCGACCAGCTTCAGCTCTATCTTTTTTCTCTGGCTATTGCCGCGAGATGACGCTTGGCCCGGGATCCAAGTTTGACTTGCTACCGTTTTGCCACCAAGAATTAGCGAGGCATGTTCTCATTGACTGGCACTTTCGCACGTTCACAGTAGTGGGTGCTAAGAAAAAGCCTAACTGCCTGCCAAACTTATGAGTCTAGTAGGTTAGGTAGTCGTACCAAGTACGGCTACCACATGCCACCTCGTCACTACAGCAAGTCGCGCACAGTGACAGAGAGGCACTGCCAATCACCAGCCTTGAGACTGGGATGCCTCGCAATCTCCCTGAAGAGGAGATTGCGAGTATGAACTATTCATTCAACAGCCCAAATGTTAAATGAGAGTGTCGAACAGGCAGCTAAGTGGACTGCTTAGGCCGGCTGCATGGCCCATAGAGGATGCATGCATGCACCCGAAATTTAACATATCCAGGCCTTGTATAGTACAATTTGCAAAGTCGACTGCCGGAGTCTGCCCACGCAAGGTGAACCAATCAGGCCCAACTCGTTCACGGTTTGCTCTCGGTCTCGCCGACTGCGTGTCGCCGCCTAAAACGCCCGCAAGAATCTAGAGACAGGCGACGACATCTCTCATCTTTATTGGGTTGAGATTAGCGGGGGCACGTTTGCCCAAGTGGCCTCGGCGCAATTGCAGATCGTCGTCATTCGGCGCCTGCAGATATATATCCTGGTTTGCTGCCAAGGCAAGGAAAAAAAAAAGGGGGGGGCGAGCAAGCGAACAAAGGGGCAATCTCTTACCCCGGCCAGCAAAAATGGGCAAGGGCAAAAAACAGACGAATTCTCTACGACACTCGCTGATCGACCGCCGCGATCTGCTACTTGGCTCCGCATTGTCTGAAACGGCAAGTACTGGCAGATTGACAAAGATCGCCAAATGTGAACTTGTCGTCTCCTTTTATGCACCCAATTAATTACACTACAATTTTCATGTACTGTCCACCGAGAGCACACAGCTGATTCTGGCTGCTGCTGTTTTTGTACCAAAGTCCGACGCTACTGTTACTACCTACTGAGTCTCTTGACGATAGCACGTAAGAAGCGCTCAATGCACAACAGCCATGGCCAAAGTAGCCAGGCAGCATGTATGTATGTGATGCCGAAAGAGAGATCGGACTTGGAGCAGCGCCAAGAAAATGAAATACCGTCTTGCCATGAACCGCCTTTTCCCTCACTGTCTGACGGACGGATTGTAAACGCGTTTCGGACGCGCGTTGCGCTGCTAGCTTATCCTACCCATGTCATGCAATGTACTCTATTGCATGTGCCCTTTGAATATACTACAACGCTGGTATCAAGAATAGATATTGGCGCTTTTTTTTTTCCCTCGACACGGAAGAATTCCTAAGCACCCGGGATATTGCATCCCTGCATTGCAACTAAGCCCGGCTCAGGCTTCTTTTCTCCCTCGTCCGTATTTCTTGATCGGCGCCCCATGGCCTGAACTGCTAAGGATAGCGCACGTCGTACCGCACTGTCGCGGGCTGTAGCTCCACACATGCAAGAGGACATCAGCAGCTCCAGTTCCCGTCACCACGTCTCCTTATCTCTTCGTCGCCAACGTGGGCGGCTTGATTCGACAGGGATGTACCGGCCCCCCCCCCTGGTCCTGGGTACTGTGGCGCTGAGTCTTGCCGCACTCTCAGGGGGGAGGGGTTGTCAGAATATGAGTACAGGTACTCAAGCCGACACGGTGCCTTAGTCTTGCCTGAGCTGCGTTTGCTCGCCCACCACACCGTGCGCGAGCCTCTCGTACCGTGCCAGCCAAGTACTCGATCCTGGACACCACATTCCCCTCCCGCGCCGTGGCTTCGTGTTTGTGCAAAGTGCCAGAAGGCTTCCAACTTGCAAGCAGCCTGCATGGTGCATATTTCTTTCGCTTTCATAATATTCCTTCATTCGCTACTCCTGCCCACTTATCCAGCCAGCCCTCTCTTTCCACCTAGCTATGTATTTCAGCGCTCCGCAGTAAAAAATATCCCTTCTTCCTCCTTTCTACTTTGGCTTTGCTACCACCTTGGCTGCCATTCGTACTACTACCGTACTACTACCTGCCTATCGCTTTGCGTTGCTGCTGGTCTCTGTAGTACCTTTCCCAACCCCGTCAATTGCATAATTCTTGCGTCCTTTTCTCGCCCGCTTCCCACTCGACTGGGCCGACCCTTTTTTGCATTAGGACTAGACTGTCCGTCCGCTCGTTCGCCCCGTGCTTTCTTACAACAGCGCGCTTCTCTGCCATCGTCACACCTCCATCATCTTCATTCTTTTGACTGACCACATCGCGTCTTCGCTTGCCCACCACAATGTCTGCCGACGAGAAGACACGCGTTTCGGGCGACATTTCTCGCTCGGATGCCTCGCCCACGCTGCCCACGGTCAACCCTCAGGCCGACAAACCCCAGGCCTCCAAGGCTTCTATCCATCCGGCTCTCTACGTCTTGTAGGTCTCAGCCTCTGTTCTTATGCTCAAGGCCGCCGTCTCATCCCATCGTTTCATTCAGGACTTGGATCGGCTTCAGCTCCTCCGTCATCCTATTCAACAAATGGCTTCTGGATACCCTCAACTTCCGTATGTTTGCCCCTCCCATCTTGGTCACAAAAAACGCCTCATGGCCCAGCAGCTAGCTAATATTAGCATAGGCTACCCCGTCATCCTCACCACATACCATTTAACCTTTGCGACTATTGTTACCCAAATCATGGCACGCTGGACAACGCTGCTTGATGGACGCAAGACAGTCAAAATGACAGGTCGCGTTTACTTACGGGCCGTTGTTCCCATCGGTATCTTTTTCAGTCTGAGTTTGATTTGCGGCAATTTGACCTATCTCTATCTCTCCGTCGCCTTCATCCAGATGCTCAAGGCTACGACACCCGTTGCGGTGCTGATTTCTGGTTGGACTCTGGGCGTCTCTCAACCCAGCCTGAAGCAGTTCCTCAACGTCTCGGCCATCGTTGTCGGTGTCATTATTGCTTCTTTTGGCGAAATCCACTTTGTTCCCATCGGTGTTTTCTTCCAGATCGGTGGCATTATCTTTGAGGCTCTTCGACTCACCATGGTACAACGTCTACTAAGCTCGGCCGATTTCAAAATGGATCCTCTCGTCTCGCTTTACTACTTTGCTCCCATTTGTGCCGTCATGAATGGTGTCGTGGCTCTTATTTGGGAATTTCCCAGGGTTAGCATGGCTGAAGTCTACCACGTTGGAATATTTACATTTTTCCTCAATGGCCTCTGTGCCTTTATGCTCAACGTCTCCGTCGTTTTCCTGGTAGGATGATGCTCGTTTCCATAATATGGGACTGGCATGTCGGCTAACTTGAATATTTATAGATTGGCAAGACGTCTGCAGTCGTTCTCACTCTTTGTGGTGTTCTCAAAGATATCATGCTTGTTGTGGCGTCAATGGCTATCTGGGGCACTCAGGTAACAGCTCTGCAATTTTTTGGTTATTCCATCGCACTGGGCGGCATGGTCTATTACAAGCTGGGCTACGATCAGCTCAAGGGTTATATGGGAGAGGCCAGCCGTCAATGGGCCGATTTTGGTGCACGCAAGCCCGTTCTGCGCAAGATTGCCGTTCTCGTCCTCTCCGTCTTTGTTCTCTTTACTCTTTTTGGCACGCTGGCTCCCACTTACGCCCCTTCCTACGACCCTGCTAAGTTTACAAACGAGGTCACGAGCCGCTTTGGTAAGACCGATGCTTCATGAAACTCTTTTGTTTAGTGTCATACCAAATCATGCCTGCTTCGACATAGGGTAGGTCCACACACGAGCGCATCAAAGGGCGTTTATGGATGGGCGAAAGGACAATATAGGAGGTTTATTTTTTTTGTTGTTTTTCTTTTATCCGATGCCTTGGTACTAGCCAAATGATGACAACACAATCACACGTTGTCACGGCAGTCGAAAAGTTTCTGTAATTGGAGACTGGAGGAGTATCTGACTTGGCTGCACAGAAGAAATCAAGGATGTATACCTAACTATAGAAACTTGGCGCAGTGCGCAAGATCCCAGCTGCACACACCCCGTATCATGTTGGGTTCACCCTAATTTGGTGCTTTGGGGGATGTTACTGTTTCTTTATAGAACAATACGTGAAATGAACGATATACAGATGATTGGTATACATGGACTTTTTGTTAGCAAGTTGATTCTAGACTTAAGATCAAGACTACCAAAGTGGGCACGCCCGCTATGTGTTTCTTCAGCCGGCTCAGGAGAGATGGATTAAAGCAAAACAATGGAGCACCGTGTAGATTCGTCAACTGGGGGACCTCTTATGGTATATTTAATGTGCGTAGACTAGTCGATTTTGCATATCATGTGAGAGAACGAGGCTTTGATCTCATAATACTTGGAGTCAAGCAAGCGGCAGGTAGCGAACGCGGGACCTCAGTGAAGCTTGTATTGAGCCCATAAAGCGGGCTTCCTTGATTGTTATTTGATGCTCTTTACACCCTTCCAACTCCCGAACCGTGAAGGAGAAAACGACGTCATTGATTGTTTTTTGCTTAGAATTCTATTGAGAAACATGTTAGAACGCATAGGCTGGACAAGAGGTGAATGCTACGTGTAGGAGGACAATGGCTGCGAGCAATGCATCAAGTTGGGCTGAACGTACTCAAAGGGGTAAAGAACCAGCGGTTCTTGCCACTAGTGTAGCGTTCCTCTAGCACCTTCTTGACTGTCTTCTTTGCATCTTCACGCTGGCTGACCTCCTTGAAGGTTTCGCCAGAGATGGTACCCTTGAGGCCCTCAAGCTCGAGCGTATAGCGTGTGGGCATCAAATGGTTGTAATTGATGACCTTGATGAAGGGCTTGATCTTGGACCGCTTTTCCTGGCGAGCCTTGGACATGCGGCGGGTGATCTTTGAAGGGTAACGCTCGATGCCGGCGACTACAGCATGGCCAAAGGGATGCGGCTTGTTGCCGTTATCTACTGGTTGGATAATGACGACCTAATGTGCGAGAAGGTGCCGTTAGCAAGCAGCAACCAAGCAGTAGTTATGACGATGCTGCATCTTCTCTCATTTCGATAACTCCATTATGGAAAAATAGAAGGTTGAATGCGACAGAACAGCCGGACAGACATTCTCGCGAGGAGTCGTACCTTCTTGCCAGCATATCGGCCGCGAGTAATAATGGCGACTCGGCCGACCTTGAGGAACTTCATTTTATTTGGTCTTGCTGCGTGGGCGAGGCAGTGTTAGTTGCAAGAAATTCGACGCCGAGGCCGTGATCCGGAATTTGGCGCAAAAATTGGGCGTTTGTGGGTTTGATAGATTGGGGACAAGCGAGGGGGCATGTGCGCGGTCACATGATCACCACTGCTTTTTGTCACATATTCAAACAAGATGACTGGTTAATTAGTCTGTTCTCCCCACAACAGCTATTGGAGCTCTCCAACAAGGCCAAAATAAAAAGGCATCTTGCAGCAGGTATGGCACCGCCAACTTATATTATTTCTCGCATCGCAGATCCCATCTTCGGTATGTTCATCGGCGTATCATCAGCTATCACGCGAATCAACCGTGAAGAAAAAAACAAAGGAAAAACGTCGGCAGAGATTATTGAAACTGCGTTACGGTATGTTGATGGGGGAAATTGAGGACGTTTTCATTAAAAATCCTGAGAGCCAGTCACTAACATGTTTAATCTGTAGTCGCATTGGGTTGCGCACGAAGCCTGCGAAAGTTGCTTCTAGCTTGAAATGATGTCTAATAGAGTTGGAAACACCAATCGTGTCTTTACATGACCAACGAACTCGAGCCCATGTAGGCAAAAATAAACCAAGAAGGAAATTTAAGATTCAGCGAAGAGAACAGCGGCAAGTCAAAAACCTAGCCCAACAGAAAAAGGAGGAGACAGTCGTTTCTCTAGTGGGCCTATACCTCGGAGGAGGTCCCATATTCTTTCTTCATGGCTTCACGCACAATCTGCCCGCAAAGTTTTGCTGTGGGATTGACGCTTACAGCAAGGTTCTTGGCAATTTGATTGCCGTAACGCCCGCCATAGGCCAAGTCTCGGGAGGCTGCTTCCTCAAAGCCAAGCCTAGACCATTGAGCCTCAGGTCGGCACCTATCAATATCCAGGGGTCTGCTTAGCAGTAGCTTGGACGTGGCGAGATATATTGCTGCCCGCTGAGTGTGAGACATTGACAGAGTTTGCGCGGCTTGAGGTGATATAGGTGTGGTCATGGTGGCAGGCGACAGCAAGGCAATGCAACTGTCGACATCTTGCAATGCCATCAGAGCTGCCTGCCTTCTTTCGGAGTCTGGCGGGTTCTGAATGAGTGGCAATGGAATGCTCGTGTTGATATTGAACAGCATGGCATCTCCATATAGCCGTCTTGTTACCTGAAGGCGGTTGTTCCTGGCGCTGGCATAATTGGGATGCTCTGAAATAAGGCGGTCGAGGCTGGCCAAGCATTGCCGATAGCCATGGACAGCTATTTGAGGCGCATCTTCAGCTTGGGATAGGTTGAGCTGGGCCTCTATTTGTTGAAGGGTGCTGATGATGTGACGCTCTTGCTGGACGAGACTCTGATAAAGGACGGGGTCGGTGACGTGTGGATCTCGAGACAGTGAGGGATCAGTGAGGACGCCAGCAGCAGGATTGGATTCTGGATCTCTAATCTTCTGGAGAACGTTGATGTCTCGTTGGGACAGATTAACGTGGGCCATGGCGGATAGCTATTGACCAGCAAGGGCTAACCGGGGGACTGCGGCTCTCTTGATATGTTCCCTGTTTGCCACAGCAGCGGCAGGCCATGCTCGGCTTAGCAGAGGTGGATGTGTGCGCAAGTGTGGAGTGGAGACGCGGCGGCGGCCATTGTCGGCTTACCTCGGCAACGGGTCGATTCCGCACATCGGCGCCGGCCAAGGGATGGGCATCTACAACGGCGCCGAAGAGGATCGGATGGGCTTTGCCAGAACAACGGTTTCACTTTGGAGGGGTGCAGTCGTCATGTTATCATGCGTTCGGGCCGTGGAATACCATGTCGTCAGTGCGGTGCATTTCCGGCGGCCGGGGAAGCGCACATTAGCAACGGCTCATATTTGGGGAGCAGCGCTTGGTTTATAATAAAGCACGTCGCACACCCTCGGAGTCGTCATGAGACATGCTGGCACCATCTATTTATTACTCGAGTGCTGAAGACTTGGAGATTGAGTGTCACATTGCAGCTTTGTATATACAAGCGTTATACCTCATTGTGGTGGACCACATATTGCCATGGCGCCTTCAGCAGTTTCTCCGCAGCAACGGGCTGTGGATGAGCAGCAACAGCCCAGTGACAACTTTAGCATCCAAGGGGACGCCAATTTTACAGGCTATGACCATATGACGTGGTGGGTAGGCAACGCCAAGCAGGCGGCCTCATACTACACGAGTCTGTTTGGCTTCACGCCTGTTGCCTACCGAGGGCTCGAGACGGGCAGCAGGTATTTTTCAGCACACGTCGTGGCCAATAAGGGCGTGTGCTTTGTCTTTGCGTCCCCCATCCGCTCAGCCGCACATCTGGGGCAAGATGAAGGCATTTCGCCAGCCGACAAGAGGCTCCTGCTGGAAATGCATGCCCACCTGGAGCGGCACGGAGATGCCGTCAAGGACGTGGCGTTTGAGGTGGACAATGTCGAGGGCGTCTTTGCAAAGGCCGTCAAGGAGGGCGCCGTGGCGGTACAGCCGCCCATGGTGACGCGCGACGACGAACATGGAAGCGTCGTCACGGCCGTGATTAGCACATATGGCGACACGACTCACACCCTCATCAACCGCGGTTCCTACTCGGGGCCCTTTTTGCCTGGTTATCGACAGGCCAAGCCGTCAACGGCCACGGTGATGCTGCCCGAGGTGCCGCTGGTACGCATAGACCACTGCGTCGGCAACCAGGACTGGGATCAGATGGTGTCGGCCTGCGCCTTTTACGAGCAATGTCTCTCTTTCCATCGCTTCTGGTCCGTCGACGACTCGCAAGTATGCACCGAGTTTTCGGCCCTAAGGTCCATCGTCATGGCCTCGCCCAACAACCTGGTCAAAATGCCCATTAACGAGCCTGCCCCGGGTAAGAAGCGCTCCCAGATTGAGGAGTATCACATGTTCAACTCGGGGCCTGGCGTACAACACATTGCTCTGCTCACACATGACATCATCACGGCCGTGTCGGCGCTGCGTGCCCGTGGCGTCGACTTTATCCAGGTTCCTGCCTCGTACTACATCACCCTGCGCCAGCGCCTCAAGACGGAGCGTCGGACCTGGGAGTTGCACGAGGACCTCGACACTATTGAGCGTCTCAACATCCTCATTGACTATGACGAGGGCGGCTATCTCTTGCAGCTCTTTACTAAGCCCCTCTTGGACCGCCCTACCGTTTTTATCGAGATTATTCAGCGTCACGACTTTGAAGGCTTTGGCGCTGGCAATTTCAAGAGTCTGTTTGAGGCCATTGAGCGAGAACAAGCTGAGCGCGGCAATCTCTGAGTGAGGTTCCTAGGGGCGGAGGAGGAGTGATGAATGAACAAGTTTGCGCCATTTCATAGAGCGCTTTCGTTGCGTCAGTCTCTAGTAGAGACATTCTCGAGGCGCACGAGTGAGATGAAATCTTGATTTCCGTTTCGTTTGGTAAACATGGGGTGGTTGAATCTATTTTTGCTGGTACAAGACTGGATAACACCTGGACCTCTTGGCCCTTGTTTCTATATTGTGGTGTGGGGGGGTTTTTTTTTGGGAGGGTGATGATTATATGTAGTCGGTTTCACTGCCATGGACCATATTGGTTTACGTTTTTTTTTCTTTTTTTTAAAAAAAAATAAAGGCCCTTACGAGATGAATGTACATAGAATGCAGTGTGTTTTCCTGATGCTCTTTGCATCACGGGCGCATATAGCGCGTTTGCGCCATGTTGAAAAAAAAAAGAAGAGCCTTGTGGCTATTTTGTCTGGATTGCTTGAATGTTGGAGAGGAAGGTTGTAGAGACTGAGCTGGATATCCAAATAGTGGTCTGCTGGAATTGTCTTGTGCTAGGGGCGCTAGGGATCCAAGTCCATGGCGCCGTTTGCCATTGCTGTCGAGGGGCGCTGGTTGCTCTGACAACCGGGGCAGTTGTGAACAACTTGGTGGGCAAAGACGTCGCAGTCGATGCAGAAGTGACATGCACAGATTGGGCATGCGTAGCGGCCGCTCTCACTGACGCCCTTGGGCATGGATTGGGCCAGGTGGCCGGAAGGGTCTTGAGAGGCATGGGCTCTCGAGAGGCGCGACTGGGCGTCGGGAAAGGGAGCCTGGCAGGCAAAGCAAGCAGTGGAGCGCACAGCGTCGGGCCAGGTCACCTCGACCCAGTTGCGCAGGGGGAAGAGATGGTGGTAGGAGCGGGCGAGATGGGTGGAGAGAATAAGGGTGAGGCCACAGGCGGGACACTGGGCGGGCAGGCGGCAGACGCGGGCGGCACAGCGGGTGCAGGCATAAGCCTCGCGACAGGGACGGCTGTGGCAGGCGCAAAAGCCAGGGGCGCCGGCGGGCCCAAGAGTGCGCGAGGGGAAGCCCATGATGAGCAGGCTGGCGGCGCCAACATGGGCTGTGCGGGTAATGGGCGGCGTGGTGGCGGCGAGGACCAGCTCGCGCAGATGCACCTCGTCCATGGCGACGCGGTAGTGGCCGTCATGGCCGCCGTTGGTGCGGGCGCACAGCTGGGCGCAGATGGCCACCTGGGCCGACAGGCCGACAATGGAGACGCGGATGCCGTCGGCCACGAGGCTGGCCATGGTGTCGTGTATGTCGCCTGGATCGCTCGACAAGAGGGCGCCGTAGATGACGAGCACCTCGCGCGTGCCATGCGAGGGCGCGTGGCTGTGGCCAGAGTCAGCTGCTGGGCTGGAGCCAGCAATGAAGCACCAGGGGCACCTACAACAGAGCGCCGCGGCACATCTCGAGGGCGTTTTGCAGGCTGGGGTTGCCCTGCGGCTCCTGCTCTTGCAGCGTCCGCAGCCGCTCGAGGTGCTCGGCCGGGTTTCCCCCAAGGTCGCTGATGCGCACCGCGATGCCGTCGCGCATGCCCACAATGGCCAGCTGCGAAATGGGGTTCTGCTCAAAATAGTCGTCCACAAAGGCCGCCGCGTATCCCAGCGTCAGCCGGTAGCGCGTCGGCAGCATGTCCTTGTCCGCCATGGCAAACGACATGTCAATGACGAGCACCATGTGCCGGATGATGCCTCGCTGCAGCGGCGTCGTGTCTCGCAGCAGCCGTCGCCGCCGCTCCGCCTCGAGAGCCGTCAGCTTGAGCACCCCGTCCTCGTCCTCGTCGGGCAGGTTTGTCTCCCATGACCGCTTCGACTTTTCCCACGCCTGCTGCGCCGATGCCCGCTCGCCTCGCCGCCGTCGTTTTCGCCCTCGTGGCTGCCCTGCTTTGCCTGGCCCTCGCCGTCTGTCCTCGTCGTCGTCGCTCAAGTTGACGTCGTGAACATCATCGTCCGACATGCCCTCGGCCACAAACTCGCCATCCGAGTCTGCCATGCTGCGTCTTGTTGTCTTCCGTCTTTGCCCTCTTTGCCCTCTCCAGTCGTGCCTGGCGCCTCCAACGCCGCCGCCTTCTGCTTCCTGTCTTTGCTTGCCAAGACTGGGAATGCAGCTGTGCATGAGGAAACAAAGGGCATCCAGGCACGCAGTCTTGGTCGTCGCCTTTTGCCTGTCGTTGCCACACCTTGGATTTGGCCCCTCTTGGCCACAAGACGACTTGCAACCAAGGCTAGCCTGAAGCTCTTGTCAAACAATACAAGCCAATCAGGACCCCGCCTCAGCCTGCAGGCTTTGGTAGACAACCCAAAAAGACAGCCCAAAGTCAATCAGTCACCAAATTAATGTGGCTTACGCTTCGTACAAACACGCCTCAGCTAGCCCGTTATTGATATCCCAACGCCTCGCAAAATCGCAAAAGTCGCAGCCGTTGAACCAATCTCCCCGATACGAATACGCACCCATCGCTTCTTTTCAAAATCTTTCCTGTCATGCGCATTAATACTACTACTAATTGAAAAGATTTGGGGTATACTTAGAAACCACATCTAACGTCAATACAAGGCATCAAAAGCCACCAACTAAGCCTTTTCTCCAGAATATTCCTTACTCGCGTAGAATTCCATGCTGGCCATAGAATCTTTTGCCCCCAAGCCTAGCCGCATCATCCACACGCACTCCACAACCATGCAAAACTCAATCGCCGCCTCCAAGCGCAGTGGCTTCCAAAGCGGCACTATGGCGTATATTTGTAGCTCATCATGCCCACTCTTGCTTTTCTTCTCCTTCAACATATACGTGTACCGTCATCACGACCGTTAAAATGTCAGCATTGACATCAAAGATAAAACAACAGGCGAGTAATAAATGGACCCATCAAAAACAAAGGTTTCAAAACCAAGGCCAAAACGCCCTTCAGGACATTCGCCACTGCACCTCACCGGCTGATTAGGGGTATGTGCCGGTGGGTTGCATTGGCCAATCGTCCTCGGTGATGCTTGACCAGAATATCCAGACGAGCACCACGGCGACAAGCGTCAAGAGTGTCTCAAACAAGGCACCATCAATCTTGCCGTTGGTGCCATCGCATATGTACTTGCTAATGGCATAGTTGAAGACTTGGCCAAGGGCAAACACGAGAGCGGCAGCCGTCAGGAAGAACATGGGACGTATCTCACCCAGTACGCGCAGCACTAGGATGGCCTCGAGTACGTAAAAGGCGACTAGAAAGATGAGAGGTATGAGCTGATATAGGACGTAGAGGGCGACATTTCGGTTGGGTGGTTCGTAACTGCTGTCCCAAAACCCAGTCCACTGGTAACCCGTGTCGAGAGCAATATATCCGGTACCAATAAAGAGCGCTGCGGCAGAGGCAACCATGAGACCAACCGAAAGTGGCGTGCCGTCGTCAAGCAATTGATATCCAACAATGGCATTGAGCATGAGGACCCACGTAGTAGCAATGATCATGCCAATGTGGATACCAGTGAAGGCCTGTCGTCGTACTTGTGAGCCAACATTCTTGTAAACCAAGACACTTCATACTAGCCGTACAATTCTAACCGTCTTGTTCAAGGGAAAGACGCCGACAGTGAATATTTCGCATATGCTCATAATCATGTATCCTATAAGAAAGAGTTGCATCTCGCTGTTTGTACAACAGTCAGCAGGCTGGTCTGGTGCCAGACAATGCAGCTTCAAGCAGCACATACCGTCTGCCAACCGCTGCCCTTTTCTTTTCAGACTTGAGCAACAGCCAGGCCGAGGTGGCGATGGCGACTGCGCAGAGCAGGATAGATCCAAGATTGCCCAAATGGCGGCCATTGCTTAGAGATATGCCTCTGAGTTGGCATCCTCCCCATGGTCCGTCTTGGTTGTGATCTGGTGATGACAGCAGCTACAAAAAGCAGAATCGCGTCAGCCCCAATTGTCGCGCGAGGCGAGGGAGGGAAACAAACATTGCAGACGGGAAGCGTCGAGTCCTTGCAGAAGCCCTGGAATTGGGACGTGCGTCAGTCGGCGTCAAGCCCCAGAGACAGGCATGCTCCCGAGGGCAACCAACATTAAAATTACCAAAATCTCTCGACCCCATGTTGACTGCCGACGACGCTGTGGCAACGGGCGCATCCAAGCCAGGACCCAGGGCGAAGCGACGCGGCGCCAACAGCGACCGACTGAAAGGCGAAGGGTGCTTTGATTTGGCAGATGCTGGGGGCCAAGGCACAGTGTCGACGAGAGAACGATAATCGGATGTGGTTGGCCGAGAGACGGGACGGGAGAGGTGACGGTCTAGTCGACGGCGTATTCCAAGCGTCAGGTACGCGGCGCCGTCGAAGAGGACAGATAGAAGAGGGCGTTGAATCGACCCAAAAAAAAAAAAGAGGGAAAAAGTCAGAAGCGCCCGTGGGCTTTGGGACGGCAGCCAAGGGCTGAATTGAAGGCAGAATTGGAGCCAAGATTGCGCGACACGAGGAGGAGAAGGATGTCAGGAATGGTGAGATGAATTGTTGCTTGATGCTGCCCCCCCAGCGTAGCCCAGCCCCCCAATACGGGCTTAGTCCAGGGGCAAAAGGCGTCTATTGGCCGGGCCTACTCACACCGGGCTACCCTGTACCCCGCAATATGGCCATTCGCCGGCCAAGCGCCCAAGCTTTGCCGTGTCTATTCCGAGACAGACGCCTGACTCTTTGACTTTTACTACTTTGGCTCGATGCATGCGGCGTATTTCAAGATTAAGCTCCATGCCTTCGACAATGCCGTCTTGTTGAGCGCACGGCTCCCTGCTTCATGAGTCGCTGAGAGCTGGTTTCAAGGGTCAACCATCTATACCTCTTGTCCTTTTTTGCCGTGCGTCGTTTCAGATACGGACACTAAGTCCTTGGGACAGCTGGTCTCGTAGCCCTCTAGCCCTCTCCTGAAATAATTTGCCGAATCAATCGATTCAAGACGGCTCGGAACCTCGACCCGACGGGCCAACCTCATCAACCCTTGAGCCAATCGCGTCTAAGAACTGCTAACTTTGAAATCTGCCAAGCTGCAATTTGGCCACTTGAAGCTGAGGGCCTTCGGGTCTCATGCATTTCCATTTCATCGGCTACGTACACATATGTGTCTATGATGCCTGACTGCCCACCCCAGGTCTAGAGATCGAGTGCGTTGAAATTTGGCCTTTTCTCATACGCTATAGCCATTGCAAGATATCTGCCGCCCGGTGCCAGATGGACAGAACCCGGTCCAGCTAAAAACCATGACTGCCACATCTCCATCATTTCAAGCCGCCAGTTTCGCAATACTGAAAATTGCGAAACGGTTCCCCACTTCTAACACTTGTTGGTGGTTTTGTCTATGCATCTTGGCGGCAGTAACAATATTCTAGTTGACAATATACGGATTGAACTAGGCTATTCAATTGAATGTTCTGATTTCACAGCAAGATGCCTAATCGATGCAAAGCTGCTATAATATATAAGACCCATACCGTAATCGAATTGGTTCCAGCGTAGTCAACTTCAAGCGACGTTTTCAGCGACAGTACAGTTACTTCATTAGCGTAAACCTCTACGCGTTAGCTACCCTAGAGATGAATCCCCGGCACATAAACTGCTCGAACACCACCACCACCAGCCTTGTCAACTATCATCGACGCGAAGCAAACTCAAGGTATTTTCGGTTTGTGTAAATATAGAATAGCGAGTGGATGTCTGCTCCATGTCGAATGACTTTTATGAAATACTTCTTCTCCAAACAGTGGCCAGTTGCCCTCGACAATACAAAGCGGATGCTACAACTTCATTGATGAACATGAGTTTTCCAATATCGAAATGGTACGTCAAACAACATGTGACAAAGCACTCTTTACCTTGCAATGACTATTATATTTGAGGTGCACACTTGGTAAACGTAGGGTCATGTATACAGAGCCATCGTGTCGTCTCTTGGAAAATTAGGGCAACTCAGTGGCTGAATGTATCTACATTGGAAATGCTAAGTTTGTCTGCTGATTCCATGGCCCGTAAATCCTACATATTGTCTCAAAATGGCTTATTTAAATTTGCTAAACCATAGGAAATATTTGTAGAAATTGCCGATTCGTTGCAAACCTATTGTGAAAGTTTTTTCCTATCATTAGCAACACAATAGCTTCAGTGACTGAGAAAAGAATGTGTAACTGGAGAGGAGATTAGGCGGCGGCTTGATTCGTTGTCGAAATATCTCCTTATTCTTGACGTCTCATTGTACACATGTACGCGTGGCTAAGCAGCAGCCCTAGCGTATATAATTCGTCATGCTATTGCGTAAAGCTTACAATTATTTTATCTTTATTGTTGTTGTTTTTAGCATTGAGCAAGACCCAACTTTTTCCATCAACCGCGAGCTCATCTGCCAACCGTGTGCATATTAGGCTCACATTAATTGGTGTAATAGCTTTAATTGGCTCATATGTGAGGGCACCACAGACACACCAAGACAGTGGCAAGTGATTAAGAGTGATTTGCTGTCCAAGCAAGTTGGTGGCGGCGGGTAATGACGGAGTGCATGCACATCTGTACATGTAATCGGTGGCTCGACACTTGAAGATTGTTAGGTGGTCAGGTGACCGGAGGGCAGGGAAGGTAGGGCCTAAACTGTATGTAATAGAGGGGGACATCCCCAGCAGAGCTTAGAATAGCAATCATTATCCCGTTGTGCCATACTGCTGCCAAACCGCTATTAAATAGATGAAGTAGATTATGGTTTGCTGAAGTTGGTTGAAGCAAATACATGTACATGTACATGTACCTACGGCCAGTGGGTAAGTGCTGACTCAGCAACGACGGAGAGGCCATGGACGCATCCATCAAGCATCCATCCATTCTTCCACCTCCCACGAAGCCAAAAGGCACACACAGACGCCGTGGCAGAGACACACGGACACTTTGCGGCCCGGAGCGCTGTTAGCTTTCACTTGACGTCGATGTAAATTGAGGTGCGATGGGTTGAAGAAGCTCTGCTGACAGGCCCGTATTTTTGGTAGTATTTGTAACTGACGAAGGATAGCGAGATAATCAAGCCATGGCCCCCTGACTCGGGCGGCTCAGCTTGTGGATGGCAAATCCGCCCCTGTATCTGTACATGCATTCCTCTAGAGGTTCCCACGTAGTTGGTGCATATTGTAAAGTGCATGTACGCGCGCAAGAGAGCGTCTCCCTCCTTTCTTGCCCCCCCTTTGATCCGCTGCCTCGAGGATAAAGAATTATCTTTTTCCTCTCGTCCGCTTTTCGCCCGACATCTTGTCTTTTCAGTCTCAATTAATTGCAATGCATCGTCCGTTTGCCGACAATTAACATACCGCTACCGCTACCACCACCACCACAGTTAGTACATTGCGCGAATACGGCGGCGAGCGACTGTTTTTTTTATCCACCACACCACCAGTGCAGACAGCAATCTGCCTGTCCGTCGACCCCTTCTTGATCGACGGTGGCTCCCTCCCGTCGATGCACCGCCTAACACGTATACGCCGACGCAAAGCCTGACCCTGTGCGCTGCCGCCTGGAGCTGTCAAAAGGTGGTCATCTGAGCCTGGCGTCGCCGCCTTGGATTGGCCGCTGCATCTTGGCCAAGGCTGACGGCCCGACGACTGTCAAGACGTTGCCATCGACTTGGTAGACCCGACGACCCCGACCTGTGTCTAGCGGCCCCATACTTTTAACTCGGCCGGTCTAGAGACGTCGTCTAGAGTCCCCTCACCGGCCCTCGTCTCTGCTTCTCCTTGCTGCTACTACCTCGGAGCCCCTCCACCCCTGCTCCGGCCCCTTTTGTCTGTCTCATTGATGCAGGTGGGCGCTGCTGCTTGTCAGCCCCAATATCGCCCAAGATTCCTCCGCAAACCACGTCCCGTCTTCCCTCCAACATTCCCCTACGCACTCTGCCTGCGCGTGCCGCCACTGTCCACGACCCATACCAGACGGATTCGTTGCTACCGTCTCCGTCTCCGTCTTTGTCAGACGGCGCCGTCGACATCCAGACGTCCCAGAAGCCCCAGCCCACTTCCGGCTCCGACTCTTCCTGGACCGACACGGGCGATATTGGCGACAGATACGCCGACGAGCACGATCCCCTTCGCCTTCAGCTACCTTCGGAGCTCGAACACGAGCTTCTTGCCGGCCTACACAAGCGTGAAGCCCACAAGCCGCACTCCAAAAAGGTGCGCATCCAGGCTCCTTCGCCACATCGCTACCGCCGCTCTTCCTCGCCGCCATCCGTTCTTGACAAGGAAGCCATCGAAATTCCTCGAGTCACTCCCCGACCGCCTTCTAGAGCACAACGCTGCCTTGGCGCCGCCATGTCGGGACGGTCGGGCTCAATCCATGGCTTGACGGGCAGGGCCCTCATGTACGCCATGTCATGCCGCTCCTCCAATCAACGGCCTTTGCTGACTTGATTTTGCTTCAATCAAGCTATTTTACTAGTATATTCGTCTCTCTAGGAGTCTTTCTCTTTGGATATGATCAAGGTGTCATGTCGGGCATTATAACGTACGCAACCCCCCTAATTGCCATACAAGTAAATATACTGACGTAGCTCCCAGTGGCCCGTATTTTATCGACTACTTCGATCACCCATCCAAGGCTCACATTGGCACAATGGTCGCTATTCTCGAGATTGGTGCTTTAATTGCCTCGCTGGTCGTGGGCCGTGTTGGCGACATCATTGGCCGGCGAAAAACAATATTTTACGGGTCTTGCATCTTCTTTATAGGTGGAGCTTTGCAGACGGGTGCCTTGACTATGACAATGATGATGGTTGGCCGCATCATTGCCGGTCTTGGAGTGGGAATGCTCTCCACCATAGTTCCCGTCTACCAGTCTGAAATCTCGCCACCTCACAACCGCGGGAAGTTGGCTTGCATAGAATTTTCTGGCAACATTATTGGCTATACGACATCGGTCTGGGTCGACTATGGCTGCGGCTTTATTGAAAACAATTTGTCCTGGCGCGTTCCATTGCTGATGCAATGCGTCATGGGGGCATTGCTTGGCGTTGGCAGTTTGATTATTGTTGAATCCCCCAGGCAAGGACTCACTCTCTACAGTTGCAGAGAGGTGATAATGACTGACGTACTGCAGATGGCTTCTCGATAACGATCACGATGAAGAAGGCATGGTTGTCATTGCCAACCTCTATGGAGGCGGCGACATTCACGACAGCAAGGCACGCGAAGAATATCGTGAGATCAAAATGAACGTACTCCTCGAACGTCAGGAGGGCGAGCGCACTTATTCCGACATGTTTCGTCGATACAAGACTCGCGTCTTTATTGCCATGTCTGCCCAGGGGCTCGCGCAACTCAATGGCATCAATGTCATCTCGTACTATGCGCCCTACGTCTTCGAGTCGGCGGGCTGGGTTGGCCACGACGCTGTTCTCATGACAGGACTCAACGGCATTACCTATTTCCTGTCGACTATTCCGCCTTGGTATCTCGTCGATCGGTGGGGGCGACGTGCCATTTTGCTCTCAGGCGCCATAGCCATGGCAGTATCTTTATCTCTTATCTCTTACTTCATTTTTCTCGACATCAAGTGGACCCCACGGCTTGTCGTACTGTTTGTCATGATTTACAATGCAGCATTCGGATATTCATGGGGTCCGATTCCTTGGCTTTACCCTCCAGAAATCTTGCCCCTCAGCATCCGTTCCAAGGGAGCAAGTCTGTCGACAGCTACGAATTGGGCAGCCAACTGGTTGGTTGGTGAAATGACTCCAATATTGCAGGAATGGATAAAATGGCGCCTCTATCTCGTGCATGCCTTCTTTTGCGTAGCGAGTTTTGTCATTGGTAAGCAGCGTTTCTTTTGGATGTTATTCAAAGGCAATGTGATAGCCAATGGCAGCTGACGATTGTCCAGTCTACTTTATCTATCCCGAGACTTGTGGAGTTCGTCTCGAAGACATGGATTCTATTTTTGGAGATGCTAGTACCATTGTTGGCACACCCTCGATACGTGCAGAAACAGGATCACTTATTAGGAACGGATCCCCTGCAGGCTCTGGACGGGGAACTATAGGATCGTCGAGTGCGATTCCTGGACTCAACCTCGACACAGCCTCGGATGTCGAAGACAACAAGGCAGCCGGCGAGGATCGTAGCGTGGGCAGTTGGCTGTCGAGAGTCGCCAGAAGAGGCCGTGCTGATAGCAATGGCAGCGGTCAAGGGCGCTATGCACCCCTTGGACAGCAAGAGGAGAGGACACGCAGCAATAACTGATGTGAAATCAGCTTGCAGTGACTCGCATAGAAGATTTTGCATACACATAGAGGAGGCAGCGAGCCGAGGCATTCGAATTGCCAGGCTGGTTTCCAAAAGACTGGGAGACGTGACCGATTGCTCCATGGCTAAGCACTGGTTGGCGAACATTGAATCACGGGAGAAATGAGGCTCAATTGTCATGGAATGCGGCAAAGATATGCATGGCTTTGGAGAAAGGGTTGAGCGAGCGCAATAGACTTGACCGTCGAGGGAGCTTTTTAAGGCTGCCAAGAAAGACGGGGAGTGGTGTCTTGAGCCAGAGCGGCAATTTAGATGATTTGCTTCAGATGCGCACAATTGTATGTATTAACGGAAATCAAGCGTCGAATATTACAATTTCTATATCCTTTTACTTGCTTGATGCAGGATGATGACAAGTCCTATGTCAATCTGTTGTATCCCAAATGGCCAGAGCCGTGTGCCATGTGGAGGATATCTTGCATGCACTTTTGTGGTACACATAGGTGAGGTGGATTGTCACCTGCCTGCCTCTATATCATTCCCTCGTCTTCACAGAATGGCAGTGTCGCTCGGTCATCTGGTTGCAACTCATTGTTGGCCGCTATCGTCTCTTCTATGTTTCGCACTAATACTGGGCTACGTCTGCCCTAGAGTAAGTTTTGTTGCCATTAATAAATAGATCACACCTTATTATTGGGCTAATTTCCCTATTAGCCAGTGTTATCTTTGTCGTTATGTAGCTTATTGTATCTAGCACCATGATTATCATGAGTTTCTTTCTTTGGTCGGTTTTCAGACCCCCCCAAGTACTTGATATACAGCGCTGGAACGATCAAATAAGAAGGAAAATTAAGTAGTAGTAGAATAATTTCGATATCAATATTAATATATAGAATTCTAGGCGGATTTTGTACGTATATCTCAGGCAAAATGCAAGTGTAGCCCATGCTCACTCATGGACCAATCGTTACTACTAGTACTACTACTAGTAGTAGGTTAGGTCAGGCACCCAGTAGGTACGTAGGTATCCAATACATTACTACTAGTAGTAGTAGTATGTACCTACTTGTAGCTACTACTAATACTAGTAGTACCACGACTAGAAGTACTATTAGGCTAAGAGGTAGCAGTCGGTTAGCACTACTACTTTTGGCCTAGAAATCCAGTAGTAGTAGCTAGCTCCGACCTGCAATCGAACTGACAAGACGAGGCAAAGTGAAGGCGACAATGAGCACAGGCACACCAAACAGAACGGAAATCATCCACGGATACCGGCACCTATATCGAGGTCTCCTCAAAGCAGTGCAATATTCGGCGCCGGCGCGCTTCACGGCCCGGGAGCAGCTGCGACAAGTGTTTCGCAGACCAGATGCTTCGTGGAACGCCAAAGTGGTGCAGAGGACGCTTTGGTTTCTCGAGGCAGCGGCACGTGAGCGAGGGTTGGAGCATCGCATTCTCAAAAACGTCTTGCGGGTTCGCATGTTGAGAAACTTGCGGAGGGGGGAGTGGCGAAACCAACTGCACGCAAGCACGCGGAGGTGAGTCGAGCATCAAGGCGCCATAGAGACACAGCAGGAGCATGCTGAGCCTGGGCTATAGAGATATTCTCGAGACTGAAAAGGAACACGCCTTGACGCACTACGAAATGACAATTGCCATGCTCAACAAAAGCATGGGCATCCACTTGCAATGACTGCCACCTCTCAATACAAGAAAGACATTGGCTCCATCAACGTGGTGTCCATGCTCACGATATTTCATGGCTCTCTAACTGCCAACGTGTTGGCCAATTTCGACACCAAGTTCGTCCAGTATCAGCTCGTTTAGACTGACGCTGTCCCTGGTGTAGATCCAATTGCCAGAGCCTGTACCCTCCTTGTCGCCCTGGCTCTCGCCAATGATGCACCAGTCGTAGCGCTTGGGACCCGATATAGGTGATGAAAGCCATATCTGCTTGTTTGGCGGCTGCTTGTTGATGACATATGTACCTTTGTCGGCAACGGTAATGGTCATGACGCCAGCCTGCAATGTGTGTCAGCAGAGGTGCGTCTAGCGCTTCAAGGATACTAGTGTGTACTGAGAATTCAACATCAAAATCCTCTCTTGTGTCTTGAAGATGTTCGAACTTGGACAAAACAGTCTCGAGGTAGCTGTCGGCGAGCTCGTGGTATTCCTTTTCCGAAAGCTCCACGACGCCGTATGTTGTCTTGGTTGCTGTGTTGCGTGACTTGTCTACACTGGGGTCCTCCGTCTCAGGCATGATGCCTTTGAATGAGGCTCTTGAGAAGGAAAAGGGACGTAGCTGGGACTGGCGTAGGAGACCATGGCGCAAAGCAGTCGACGGGCCAAGTCGGGGCACAGCGCACGGAATGACGCGGGAGCTTGGAGGTGCCCGGGAGAAAAGCCGTAAAGCTTGTAACAGACTTACTCGAGGCATCACGAACGCGAATCAATTGTTTAAGACGGCAATGTCGCGTGTGCCAACCCAAGGGCCAAATGTTGAAGGATTGAAGCCGTTGCCGTCGGCTCTCCGCGGCGAACAGACAGGGAGCAGTTGCGAAGTGGTACTAGTACTTAGTCGTATGCAACGCTGTTAGCATCTACTACTGTACAACTACTAGTACAACTACTAGTAGTACCTGTACATGCGGATGTGTGTACGTACTCTGCTCTGACATTTACCGAGCTCCAACAACAAGTTCTTGATCCAGATTCGGCCGCAACGTCACTTCAAATTGGGCTTGAACAACGTCTTCGGCTGCGGTCCATGACGAGGGCCTTGTTGCACCTTGTTGCACCTTGCTGCATCATGATTAATGCTTTTCTAGTCTTCAACAGCCAAGGACAGCCTCGTCTGACCAAATTCTACACGCAGCTAGTAAGACAAATCCCTGCTGCTCTTGCGACTTCACTGCTCAACGCCTTGATTTATTACAGGAAACGTGCATCCAGCAGCGTCTTATTTGCGAAATCTTTTCTCTCGTTTCGAATCGCACCTCGGGCGCGTGCAACTTCCTGCCGCTGCCGCCTTTGCTGGCCGCTTCGGGAACGTCGCAGACTTCAGCACAGGAGCAGAAGGACGTGCCTTCGCTCGTCACCTACCGCCACTATGCCACCCTATTCTTCATTGTCATCTCAACATCGACCGAGTCGCCGCTCGCCCTCATTGACTTGATCCAAGTTTACGTCGAGGCCCTCGATAAGCTATTCGAAAATGTATGCGAACTCGACCTCATATTCAACTTTGAGACGCTGCACGCTACTCTATCCGAAATGATTATTGGAGGGGTCGTCATAGAGACCAATCTCGACCGGATAGTCTCTGGCGTCAGAGCTCAGGGCACTGTGGCCAAGAGACCCGTCAACGAAGGAAGAGCTACCGGGCTAGGTTCAGGCTTGGGCATGACAGGTAACTTTGCCTGGGCTACGAGATGAATGACTTTTCCATGTTGGACTCATAAGACTGAGAACAAGATGATCTTTTCATGTATCGATGCAGCAGGAGGCGCTACTTTTGCGCCCTTTAGGCTCGCCGTTCCATAGGCGTCAGTGCTTTGGCTTAGTCTCCTCTGAAATGGGCTGAAGTTTGCCCGTAGCCCCAGACTTGAAGCGCTTTTCGCGATCCAAGAATCCAAATAGAGTTGTCTCATCGTGATGCATCTATTTCAAGTCAGAGACTCGAGCTTTGCCAGCCAGGATTGTGAGAGATCATACCTCTTCCGCCGGTTTGGGTCTCAGCCACCCTAAATCAAACGATGTGTAATACATGAGCCAGAATAAAAAGACAGCTAGTTGTGATGGAGACTAAAATCAGCTTCTACATATGGCTCCAACATCACCAAGTAACAAGGCAAGCAGTTTACTGACAGGAGCAGAAGCCGTATTGCAGATACTTGATGTTTTTCTCCCACTTGGGCGAATATGATGCCATTTGTATCCGACGTTTATACTTTTTCTCCAAGCGAAATTGCTGCTGAGGAGACAGTTCCTCGAAGTTGGGTGGCCAGACTTTGCGAGGCTTGCCAAGATTCGCTGCCAGGTTCGGTTCAATAGAAGGCTTCGCTCCCTTGAGTGTTGTTGTCGTGGATGATTGAGATAATTTTCTGACGAATTGTCGAATCATGGTTACGTGAGGACCTGGAAGCTCTCGACTGCAGTGTCATGGCAGAAATACTTCACCTGAGCCCTCTCCTCTCACAGCTCATGGCGTAGCACATGCGATGCACGCGAATACGGCGAATACGGAGTGCTTACGTAACCGATGGCCCTTGGATGCCCCGCGACCTGATTTTCACCTCTCGTTGAAGCCAAGCCATTCTTTGGCTCACACGAAATCTCTCTTACACCAGAGTCTACGGCCAACTGTCTTTGAGCCTGCTGCCCGGTGCTTGGCCCTGCACTGCAAGGCGTTGCAACAATGACCTCAACAAGCACTGTTCCCCAAGCCATGGAGGCTTTGAAGATATCCCCGCCCAAGACCAAAGAACTCAAGGGAGTGAGTCATTGCATTAGTCGAGATTGCTTCTCTTCAGAGCTGACTGACCATGTATAGACGGAGAAACGAGATGCGCTTATTGCCATTGAGAAGAAATACCAGGCAAAATGGGCTGAGGATGGCATCTTTGAGCAGAATGCGCCAACGACGCAGGAGGTGCCGCTTCACTCCATTTCAGCTGCTGAACTGCGACAACAAGTGCCCAAGTTCTTCGGCTGCATACCCTATCCATATATGAATGGTGTACTGCACGCGGGACACACATTTTCAGCTAGCAAGGTCGACTTTGCCGCCGCTGTGGCCAGGATGCAAGGCAAGCGTGCCCTGTTTCCCATGGGCTTCCACTGCACAGGCATGCCCATCAAGGCCTGTGCGGACAAGCTTGTCAATGAGATCAAGATGTTTGGCCAGGACTTTTCCGGCTACAAGGATGATAGCCAGGGTGTGAAGGAGGATGAGTCGGCCCGTGGCTCGGCGGCAAAAAAAGAAGATGTTACCAAGTTCACCACCAACAAGAGCAAAGCCAACGCCAAGACTGTCAAGATGAAGTATCAGTTCCAGATCATGAAGTCTATTGGAATCCCCCAGCAAGATATCCACCAATTTGCCGATCCGCAGCACTGGCTCAAGTTCTTCCCCCCTCTGGCCATTCGCGACCTAAAGAGCATGGGGTGCGGCATCGACTGGCGGCGTTCATTCGTCACTACAGATGCTAATCCATACTACGATGCCTTTGTCCGCTGGCAAATGAACCGTCTCCGGGAACTTGACAAGGTCAAATTTGGAAAGAGATACACCATCTATTCCATCAAGGACGGCCAGCCCTGCATGGATCATGATCGCGCGGAAGGAGAAGCTGTGAACCCTCAAGAGTATACGGCTATGAAACTAAAAGTCTTGGAATGGGCACCGAAAGCTGCTGAAGCCATCAAGGGCAAGCTTACAGAGGACTCTGACGTCTTTTTAGTGCCTGCAACTCTCAGACCGGAGACCATGTATGGACAGACGTGCTGCTTTGTTGGACCTAAGATAACCTACGGTCTGTACAAAGCAGACGAAAAAACTTACTATGTGGTTACGGAGAGAGCGGCCCGCAACATGGCCTACCAGGGTATTTTGGCCAAGGAGGGTGTGATTGAAAAAGCTGTTGAGATGCAGGGTTCTGACATGATTGGAACTCTGGTCAATGCTCCGCTTTCCTGCCACACCTCGGGTGTTCGCGTCCTACCCATGGAGAATGTCTTGCCAACCAAGGGTACAGGAGTCGTCACATCTGTGCCTTCAGACAGCCCAGATGACTGTGCTACTCTCGTTGAGCTGGCCAAAAAGGCTGACTACTATGGCATCAAGAAGCAGTGGGCCGAGCTGGAACCCATTGCGGTCATTTCCACGCCAGCATATGGTGACATGTGTGCACCTTTTCTCGTCAAGAAGCTTAAAATTGCATCGCCCAAGGACGTGAAGCAGCTGGAAGAGGCCAAAGAGCTCGCGTACAAGGAAGGCTTCTACCAAGGCGTCATGAAGATTGGCGAGTTCAAGGGTGAAAAGGTGGAGACGGCCAAACCGAAGGTCAGGGCACAGCTGATTGCAGCTGGTGATGCCTTTTCCTACTCAGAACCCGAGCGCAAGGTTGTGAGCAGATCGGGCGACGACTGTATCGTGGCTCTGATGGACCAGTGGTATCTCGACTATGGCGAGGAATCTTGGAAGCGCGAGGTGCTCGACTGGGTGGAAAATGCTGACGGCAAGAAGCTCGCGACATGGGGGAATGAAACCAAGAATAGCTTCGAAGGTGTTTTGAATTGGCTCAACCAATGGGCATGTGCGAGAAGTTATGGGCTGGGGTCAAAGTTGCCGTGGGATCGTCAATTCCTGGTGGAAAGCCTCAGCGACTCGACCATTTACATGGCCTACTACACCATCTCGCACTATCTGCACCGGGACCTGTTTGGTCGGGAAAAGGGCATTGGGAATGTGGGGGCTGAGCAGATGATTGACGAGGTGTGGGATTACATTTTTTGCCGCCGGGAGCTCAACGACGAGGTGCTCAAGTTGTCGAAGATTGCTCGCGAGACGCTGGAAAGCATGCGGCGCGAATTTGAATACTTTTACCCGCTGGATATGCGAAGCTCGGGCAAGGATCTGATTCCCAACCATTTGACCTTTTTCCTCTATGTACATGTGGCAATCTTTCCACCAGAGTACTGGCCGCGGGGCGTGCGAGCCAATGGACATTTGATGCTCAACGGGGAGAAGATGAGCAAGAGCACGGGAAACTTCATGACGCTTCAAGAATTGGTGGCCAAGTATGGGGCTGATGCTGCCCGCATTGCTATGGCAGATGCTGGAGACGCTGTCACAGACGCCAACTTTGAGGAGGACGTGGCCGACACTAGCATTTTGCGGCTGTTCACGCTGCGCGAGTGGTGCGAGGAAATGGTACGGGAACAAAAGGAGCTACGAGTGGGAGAGACGAATAACTTCCAGGATGCCTTGTTCAACAACGAGATGAATAGCGTAGCGCAAGAGGCCATCAACCAGTATTCGCAGACAAACTACAAGCTAGCGCTCAAGGCGGCCCTGTACGAGCTGACGAGCGCACGCGACTTTTACCGCGAGGCATGCGCTGCGGGCGGCATCAAGATGCACCGGGAGCTAGTGATGCGGTATATCGAGCTGCAGTGTGTGCTCTTGGCTGTCGTTACGCCACACTGGTCAGAGTACATTTGGGTCGAGGTGCTCAAGAAGGGGTCGAGCATCCACAAGGCGCAGTTCCCCAAGGTGCCAGCCGTCGACGCAGCGCTGTCTGCCAAGCGAGACTATGTGCGCAACACATCGTCCAATATCAACTCGGCAGAGGCGGCACAGCTCAAGAAGAAAGCCAAGGGCAAGGAGGTTTCGTTTGACCCCAAGAAGCCCAAGAGGGCATCCATTTTCATCAAGGACAAGTGGCCGAGCTGGCACGCCAGATACATTGAGCTGCTCCGAGAGGCATTTGATGCAAGTACGAAGCGGGTCAATGACAAGGAGCTCAATGCCAAGATTGGGCAGATGGGCGAAATGCAAAAGGCAATGCCATTTGTGCAGGCGCTCAAGAGACGTCTGCTGGCGGGAGAGCCGGCAGATGTGGTGCTGCAGCAGAAGCTGGTGTTTGAGGAGAAGGAGACGCTTGAGCAAATGCTGCCTGGACTGAAGCGGACCACTGGGCTCGAGTCTTGTGACGTGTTTGTGGTGGATGAGGGAGGCAAGAAGGGTGTGAGGCTGGCGGATGGCCAACAAGTTGATATTACGGCGCCTATTGCGGAAAAGGCAGTGCCTGGAGTGCCGACGTTTTTCTTTGAAAATGTTTAGCATGTAGTAGAGGAATGAGGGATAGAGCCAAGGTTCCGGGTAGATATCTACTAGTACTAGCTACATGAGGTATGGATGGATGGATGGATGGATGGATGGGTCTGCCGGTGCAGATGACGTGGGTAAAGGTTTGCAATGAAACGGCCCAGGAAAACGAATGACGACAATGACTGACGATGGTGTGGGCTGTTTATCAGCGACAAGGGTCAGTCGGTCGCATGTTGTGGGTGTAACTATTTGGAGAGAGTGTGAGAGAGTGAATGAGTGAGTGGCATGTGTGTACATAGATACTGCTACTAGTCAGTATACATGCACTATATCCGGACCCGACACACAAGCACACGTGTGGGTGGGCATGTAAGCATAGGTACTGGTAGGCAGTAGTAGTAGGCATGTACGAGATGGGCGGGGGAGGGGGCAGCAGGTGTTACAATGTGGGTTGACGCAAGCGACGAGTCGAATCATGGGCAAAAGGGGGAACCAAAGGGGCTGCGACGCAAACGGAGACGCGCGATGACTCGGCAAGTGACTGGAGAGGTGCAGAGGCAGGAAAAGAGGCAGCAGTAGAGAGCAAGGAGGCTGGGGAGAATGGAAACAAGATGTGATGATGACCAAGGCTCCTGGCAGATAGTAGTATTAGTAGTATTAGTAGTAGTATTTAAGTAGTAGTATTAGTAGTAGTACTTGGAGGTTAAAGACATGTACATGTATCTGTGTATATTGGAGAGGTGAGTGCTTTGAGATTGGTGGAATGCATCATGACTGAAGCATGGATATTTTGATAAAATATGGGCCTGCTGCTTGGTTGCTTTGAGCTTGCGTGCATTGCCTGATTGGAGTCGAGTGGGCTGCTTATCACGAGCCGTGTGCAAGCAGCGGCAAAACGAGACTGTCTAGCCAGACACGGGCCGACGTGGCTTCAAGCTTGTTTGATGCGAGTAAGTAATGGTGGTGCGAGGGCAACCAAGACGGCTCTAGAATCCATGGCTGCTGGTAGAGAGAGAGAGAGAGAGAGAGAGAGCGCCCAAAAAGAGTGGGGTGGTAGAGATACCGACGGACAGCATGTCGGCCATGCCGCTGTTCCGACGCACGGGCTTTGCGCTGCAAGAAAAGAAAGGGGGGCGGAGCTGTTTAAACTTGTCCTGTTTGTACCAGACTTTTTCCCCTTTTTTTTTTCCGATATGGATGGGTCTGTCCTTTCTTTCCGTATTGTAAATGTATGGGTAGGTAAAGCATGAGGTTTTTGCTTTTTTTTCCCCCCTCTAGTGGTAAATTGTACTGCTGCCTACTGCCTCGTGGTAAGCAGTAGTAGCTACTACTGGTAGGGCATTACTAGTAGTAGCAGCAGTAGTAGTGCCCCACGGCTACATGCGAGCAGTCAGGCCTAGAGTCTGCGCCAGGGGTTCGCAGCAAGAGGGAAAAAAACGGGACATGAGGCGCATGCAGCGGTAGCGGTATTGATAGCTGCAAGAGCCATGGTGCTCGTGCAGCAATGAAATACTAGCCCAAGACTTGTCTTTTTTTCCTCCTCTTAGCGTCGACTGGACCTTGGTGGGGCGGGCCAAGTCGTCGCCGATCCTCTCTCCATGGGGGCAAAGAGGCGTCCGGGCGTGCTAGTGCCATGTACTTTTTCCATTGTACTGCTTTTTTCCACTGCTATTTTTTCCTCCCATTGTACTCCTATCCCTATCTCTGCCATTCTTTTTTCCTCCCCCCCTGAACTTGTTTCTCTTGCTTGCTATCAACAAGCTTGCTTCGACTCGTTTCCCTCGCATCTCCTCTTTTTTTGGTCCAAACAAAATCCGCCCATCCCCCCCCAACAGGTGCTTTACTTCCGTCTCCACCCTGGCAACGCGCACGTCGCTCTCGTCTCCGTGTTTTGAACCAACCTCCACTGTTGTTCATTCTTCTGCCTTGCCCAACTCAGTTCTTGTTGGCGAAATTTATAAACAAAAAAAAAAAACCGACGCAGCCCTAAAATTAAAAAAGCTTGTCTTGTTTTTTCACTTTGGAGAGGAACCCAGAGGGTGGAGCCGACTCCTTTCTTTTCTTCTCTACCTCGCTCCCAGCTTCCGACTTGTCTCGCCATCTTTCATCAACAAAACACACCGCCCTCCAAAAGTCCTCACGTCCAAAAAAAAACAAAGTCGTCATGCGTTTCGCATTCCTCCTCGCCGGCTCCGTCGCCGCTACCTCTGTCGCCGCGGCCTCGTCTGCTTCATCGTCAAATGCTGTTCTTCTGCCAACATCGCTCATCCCCCAAGTTTCAAGTCATGCCGCAGCTGGAGCTGCAGACATACACACAAGCTCCCTCTCGTCTCTCGCTGTGCAGCCAAGCCCAACCAGTAAGCTTGTCCCGAATTCCCATGGTCTGTTTGCTGCGGCACGAGCTGACATGCCAGCAATAGCCCACGATGCCTCGGGTGCTTCAAGAGCAAACGCCACTACGTCTCGCGCAACAGATGTAACAGGGGGAGCCATTCCGCAGCAAATGCAGGCTTCCATGGCCGGCTTGATCGGCTTCTGCATCATGGGCTTGGTCATGTTATAGCCGGCGCGGCTGCCTCGTCTCGCGACTCCCAACGAAGTAATGACTTGTACGACTTGTGTGTATTGGTCCTCTTTGGCACCAACACCTGTACATAGCGCCTCAGGCCGGACAAGGCCACGAAACGAAAAGCAACTAGCATAATTTCTAGCACAGAGATACCGATGAGCCTCGAGCTCTTGTCCAGTGTGGACTGGGAAGTTCTGTCTGGGCTACCATTGTCGTGGAAGCCACAGCTTCCATCTCTATTAATTGACACTCCCTTTTTGTCCAATGCAAAGCAAAGCGACCATGAGTCTGTGCATGGCTCCGAGGCTTGCTGTGGGGCACAGTGAGCCAAGGAGTCGCCCTGGTGACACTGAAATCGCAATCGGCATCATGAGACTAGCCCAGTTGAGAGCAAAGGCGTAGGATAGCGCCATCCGGGCTGTAGAACCTTGCAACGGCGGGCGGCAAGCCGCAGTCAATCTCGAGCCGCCTGTTGTGTCACCTGGACAGGGGATAAAGCACAGCTCATCCGAAATGAGGCCAGCACTGTTAGAGTGCCATGTGGCGAAACCATTGGACAAATGTCGGATTGTGCATATATGTATGTGCATCGACGCCACTAGTGCGGCGAGCATGAGGACTTGATGTCGAGCGACACGACTTTGTTGCATGGTGAGGTTGAACCGAGCACTCGGCAGACTTTGCGCCAATCGAGTGCCCGGGCCATGCCATGGTGGTACAAAGGCTGCGCTGTGCCAAAGACAAGACGAGAGGTGCGTATCATGGCGTGGCGAGTGCTAGGCGGTAATGGCGATTTGACTATCCGACGGGCCAGAGGGAGGAGGCTGCTTGGGCAAGTCATGCTGCCAAGAGGAAATGGAGCAAAATTAGAGCCACGGGACTGTAGAGGGAGCACACAAGACAATGGACGTACAGCATCGTAGATGACGCGGATCATGAGGCTGCAACTGGGACAGACTGCAATGTCTTGCTGGTCGCAAAGGTCGTCGAGAGCAATCTGGAAGCGGTCGCCGCAGGGACAGGGATAGTGGTAGAGCTGAAGAAGCGGGTCAAACGTCATGTCTTCGATTTCGATTTCGTCGTAGATGGACAGATTGTCGGGGTCAGCCTGGGCGTCGGCCATGACTTTGGGTTGTGCGGTAGCGAGGCAGTAAGCTGGAGGCGGATAGTGTATGAGTGAAGCAGGCGGAGGGAGAGAAGAGACGAGGCAAATAAGGAGGGAGAAAAGGCCAAGAAAAAAGTAGGAGAAAAAAAGTAGGAGAAAAAAAGTGTGGCTGGTGGTGCAACAGCAAGTGTGGCTGGTGGGCAGTGGCCGAGGTAAGCCACAGACTCTCATGACAAGGTCAGTCAGTCACATGCCAGGCTGGAGGAGGAGAGTGAGGGATAGAGCAGGTCGGGCCACTTCAACACCATGGTGGCACGCAAAAGGGTCTGCCTGACGAGTGTCTGAGCAGTCTGTCTCGCCGCCATGGGCTCGCAGTCCAAGCTTGGCCTCGGCCTGATTTCGTCATGGACCAGTCGTGAGCGTCTCGGCCTGCTCGTGGCCAATCTGTCTCGGCTCTACCTGGCCAACCGCAGCCGCATCTCACGCGCCATATGGCTGACGCTGGTGGTTGCCATCATCAACCGCCTTCGCCATGCCATTTCGGAGCAAAAGGCAGCGTCTGCTCGAGAGGCTGCCCAGCGCGCTGCCCGCCGCGGCACCGTTAGCGCCGCCGACTCGCACCACTCCAAAAAGGTTGCTCTCAATCGACTCTTTTTCCGCTCCCTGCTGCGTCTCCTGGCCATTGTCATTCCCTCGTGGCGCTCCAGCGAGGCCAGGCTCCTCGTCAGCCACAGCTTTTTCCTCGTCCTCCGAACCCTCATTAGCCTCCGCGTCGCCGAGCTGGATGGCGCCATTGTCAAGGCCCTCGTCAAGGGCAACGGCAACGAGTTTGTCAAGCGCATCCTGGCCTGGATGCTCATCGCCGTTCCCGCCACCTTTACAAACTCAATGGTGTGTCTTACTCATCCTGTCGTCTTGCTGCCAGAGCAACAACTGACGCTGCTGGGACAGCTCTCGTATCACCAAGCTCAACTCTCGCTCAAGTATCGCACCCGACTGACGCAGTATATCCACGACAAGTACCTCTCTAATCTCACCTTTTACGCCCTCTCGGCCCTTGACGACCGCATCAAGAACCCTGACCAGCTCATTGCTGTTGACGTGTCCAAGTTCTCCAACAGCTTGGCCGAGCTCTACAGCAACTTGGCAAAACCGCTCCTCGACATGGTAAGCCTCTACGCTCCAGCATGGCCCAGGCCAGCCGGCTTATCTACTCTCTTGATTGCTACCAGACCATCTACACTTATTCCCTCTCCAAGAGCGTTGGCGGTGAGGGCGTCGTCTTCATGTCTCTCCTCGTCCAGCTCTCGGCAAACATTATGCGCCTCCTGACGCCTCCCTTTGGAAAGTATGTGGCCGACGAGGCTCGACTAGAGGGCGAGTTTCGATTCCAGCACTCGCGTCTCATTGACTACAGCGAAGAGGTGGCCCTTTTTGCCGGCCACCATGCAGAAAAAGACACGCTCGACAAGGGTTACTTTACCCTCATTAAGCACGTCAACTACATTTTGCGCCGCCGCTTCTACCACGGCTTCATGGAGGACTTTGTCATCAAGTACTTTTGGGGCGCTCTGGGCCTGCTTCTCTGCAGTCTTCCCGTCTTCATCAAGCTGCCGGGCCAGGTGGCCATGGGCATGGGAGACCGCACCGAGTCCTTTGTCACGAATCGCCGCATGCTCCTCTCGGCATCAGACGCCTTTGGCCGCATCATGTTCTCCTACCGCGAGGTGATGGAGCTGGCAGGATACACGTCACGCGTTGCCTCGCTGCTCAATGTCATGGACGATATCCAGACGGGCCACTTTGAAAAGAAGCTGGTGTCGTCGTCGGATACGCAGGGCAATGAGGCTGTTCTCGAGGGACGCGGCACGGTCCACGAGAGCAAGGACATTGTCTTTATCGATGTGTAAGTCTCTCTCTATCTCTCTCTCTCTCTCTCTCTTCTTTTCTCTCTCTTTCTCTCTCTTTCTCTCTCTCTCTCTCTCTCTTTTTCCCTCTCTCTCTCTTTCTCTCTTTCTCTCTCTCTCTCTCTCTCTCTCCCTCCCTCCCTCCATCTTTCCCTCTCCCTTTTCTTCTTCTTCTTCTTCTTCTTCTTCTTCTTCTCTTGCGAGGGCAAAAACATTGGCTGACGGAACCACCCCCTTTCCCCCCCTTTTCTCGCTACAGTCCCATCATCTCTCCCAACGGCGACGTCCTGGTCAAGGCTCTTACATTTTCCATCAAGCAAGGCGACCATCTCCTCGTTGTCGGCCCGAACGGCTGTGGCAAGTCATCGCTCTTTCGCATCCTCGGCGGCCTCTGGCCCGTCTACGGCGGCACCGTCTACAAGCCGCCCTTTAGCGCCATCTTTTACATTCCCCAACGCCCCTATCTCTCCCGCGGCTCGCTGCGCCAGCAAATTATTTACCCCGACTCGCTGCGCCAGATGCGCGCCCGCGGCATGACGGACGCAGACCTGCTGGCCATTCTGCACATTCTCGGCCTCGAGCACCTCGTCGACCTCTACGACCAGGGCTGGGACGCCGAGGCGGAGTGGCGCGACGTGCTCTCGGGCGGCCTACAGCAGCGCGTGGCCATGGCTCGGCTCTTTTACCATCGCCCCAAGTATGCCATTCTCGACGAGTGCACCAGCAGCGTCACGCTCGACATGGAAAAGGTCATGTACGATGAGGCCAAGTCGCTGGGCATTACCCTCATGACGGTCAGCCACCGCCGCAGCCTGTGGAAGTATCATACCCATATCCTGCAGTTTGACGGCCAGGGTCACTTTGTCTTTACGCGTTTGGATGCCCATCGCCGCCTGCGCCTCGAAGACGAAAAGGAAGACTTGGAGGTTAAGCTGCGCCAGGTGCCAGAGCTGGAGCGTCGCATGCAAGAGCTCGAGGCTCTGTGACTCGGCTGAATCTTTTTACCCATTTATGCCTAGGGTAGGACGTGGCCATAGTCGCCATTTCCAGGGCACACACACAATGTGTCATTGTTTGGATTACTCTGTACCCAAATAGAATAAAACAGATGCACCTTTGGACTAGTACCATGATGTTGCTCCAAGCATGTAGTCGCCACGTCGGCCCCACTGCCGATATAACGCCGTGGACCCCTCTCCCGCCACCTCTTGTGATGGAGTGACACTTTACATGGCTTTGAAAAAGTCTTGATGAGAAAAAGAGATGACTAGAAGAGAAGATGGCAGCTATATGCAAATTTTTTCTTGTACACAAGATTATCACAAGGAATAGAGAGAGAGAGAGAGAGAGAGAGAGAGAAAATTAGAGTAAAAAAAAAGAACAAAAAAAGAAAAGAACAAAAAGAAAAAAAGAACAAAAAAAAAAGAACAAAAAAAAAAGGCCAGTGGCACCAAGTTTATACATAGACTGCCTAGCTGTCTGCTCTTTGGCCAGCCTCTCACTCTTCGTCCAGACTGCCCATGACGACGCCTGCCTTGGCAGTCTTCTTGCCCAGGGCGAGGCGACTTAGTCGCTTGCGCACGCTGGAGCGCTTCCACTTGGCGCCATCGTCGGCCGCGTCCCCATGCGTCGTACTCTTGGTCGAGGCCACGTCGGAGCTGTCCCTACTACTACGTCTACCCTGTGGCTTTCCATCCTGCGACTGCGAGCGGGCGCCGGGTGCAGCGGGCGCCTTGCCCATGCTATTTCGATGGTTTGTCGCGCTGCCTTGGGAATCGGGGGACTGCTCGGGTTCGTGTCTGCGGCTGCCTAGAAAGCTGAACCTGGCGCCTCGTTGGCGGAGGGAATTGTGTTGCTGCTGCTGCTGCTGCTGCTGCTGCTGTGCACTCGTCGCTGCCTCGTCGCTGCCCGAGCCATGGGCGGGGCTCGTCATGCTTTGCCGCGCCAGATTATGCTCAGTCGGAGGCAGCGAGCCTCTAAACGCCGCTGACGGACTCAGAGCGCCCTCTTGGGATGCTGCGGGCTGAGGGGGAGCAAACATGGCAATCTCGGCTTCAAAGGTGCTCTCAAAAGCTGTGTCTCATGATTAGTCCTGCGGCATCAGGGGCAGCGTGTCAGGCAGCAAGGCAACGTACATTTGACGAGAAGGTGATGCTTCTGGACAAGCCTCTCGTTGTTGCTTCGAGCAAAGAGCGCGAGACAGCGTTTAATCATGATTGCATGGTCAACTAGGGCCATCTTGACGGCTACATCTCTAGGCTCCAGCTCGGGCGGCTGCTGCTCGTCGTCGTCGTCGTCGTCGTCGTCGTCGTCGTCGTCGGCGTCGGCATCGGCATCGGGTGGTTGGGACTCGGGCAGCAGCTTGCGGTAGCAGACAACGCTGTGCTCCGAGGCGGCATTGAGCGAAACGGATACAGCATCGAGGAGCAGCTGAGCGTCTTGGTCGTTTCCAGCGGCCAGGCGGCGCTCGAGAGCCGTCATCTCGTACGTCTTGCGGACAATGCGCTCCAGGGCGGTTTGGCGGGCATCGAGGCTCAGCGGGTACATGTCGACAATCTCGCTTCGGCGCAAAAGCGTGGGAAAGGGTTCTGCAGTGCAAAAGACGAGCTTTTGGGCATAGTGCTGGTGGACAGGGCCGACAGTGTGGCGCTGGGTGGTAAAGGAAAAGGCCTGGGGATGGGAGCAGAGCAAGAAGTCTCGGGCCTCGGGGGGCACTCGGGGGCGCTGGTAGACGGGGTGGGACCAGTCGCGAAGGGGCGTCAAGGCGGAGACGAGGAGATACTGGCCCTCAACCTCGTCGGTGTGGGCGGCAGTGATGATGTGGGCTGAGGGATACTGCTCCTGCATGCGGTCGGCAAAGGCGTCGGGGCGCTCGGCCAGGGAGCCCTGGTAGATGAAGCCCTTGTCGCGGAGGGTCGGGGGGAAGCCGAGGCCCTTGTAGACCACCTTGAAGTAGGGCGGCAGGATTGCGTGGCTGGCTGTCAGGTCATGGTAAATGGTGGCAATGGCGCGCTGGGTGCGGGCAAGCTTGGCAAAGTCAAAGACATTGGCCTCGTACTGCGTCTGCAGCTCCTTGTAGGCCGTCAGGGCATTGCTCCACGACTCTCCCTCCTCAAAGTGCTTAATCATGTCAAAGTAGAGCAGCTCCTTGCGCTCAAACATGGACTGGGCGGGCAGGCAGGGGTCGGCCAGGGCAGGCGTCTGCTTGAGCGGCTCCCAGTCGTACAGGTCGGCGTGGAGGCGCAGGGCCAAGCCCGCCTCGGCCTGGTTGCCGGCCTGGGCCTGAGAGCGCGCCAGCTGATGGACGTAGCGGATGAAGATGTCCTCCTTTTGCATGTCGCGCAGAAACTCCATGAGGCGCAGGCGGTTGATAATGGTGGACACGTCGTCGGCCTCGTGGCTCGAGTGCACCGCCACCAGCAGGTCGACAAACTCGTCCACCCGCGCCACCAGCTGCTGCATGGCGGGATAGAGCGCCTCGTCGGCCGCCAGACGCTCAAAGCGCTGCAGCAGCTCCGCCACAAAGAGCTTCTGCAGCATGCTCTCCGTCAGCGGCCGCGTCTTGAAGATGTGGTCCAGGCAGTCCACCATCTCCGTCTGCACCGCGCTCAGGTCCTGGCTCAGCGCCCACTCGCTGACAATCATGGTCTGCAGCACCTGAACTGCCGTGCGCCGCAGGCCCTCGTGCACGCTGAGGCACAGCTCGACAATGGGGCCCACCAGCGTCGGCACATACTGCACCTGGTAGCCGCCAATCCGCTCCAGCCCGTAGCTTTCTTGTTCCTCGCTGCTCGCCTCCCACCCAATCGCCTCCCACGTCTTGCGCAGCAGCTCCGCGCCCTGCTCGCGCACGTCGCCCGCAATCTTCCACACCGCCCGCCGCTTCTGCTCCGCAAACGTCTCCAGCGCCAGCTTCTCGCTCGCCACCAGCTTGACCAGCGTCGTCAGCAGCAGCTTCCACAGCTCCGTCTTGAAGCTCTCCGCCTCCTCCGCCTCGGGCACAAACGACGCCAGCATAATGTCCGCCAGGTACTGCAGAGTCGCCATGCTCCACTTGGCGTGGTACATTTGCACGCTCAGCCAGCCTGCCGGAAAGGCCTCGCCCTCCAGAATGCTCAGATGCACCCGCAGCAGCTTCTCCACCAGCACCGTCAGGTCGCCCTCTGCCAGCTCCAGCTGCATCCCACCCCGGCTGCTCGACACCGCCGCCAGCACCGCCGCCAGCTCCGCCAGCGCCTCGTCCTGCTCCAGCCTTTGCCGCGTCGCCTTGCTGGGAAAGGGATAGCTCGTCGGGAAGAGCAGCGACACCCGCCCCCGCTCCCGCTCCCGCTCCCGCCCCTTGTGCCCACGCCCCACCAGCCCGAGATAGGAATCAACAATCTTGCCCAGGTGGTCCGGTATCTCTGCCCCCAGGTGCTTCACCTGGCTGGCCACCACGGAGCAGCACAGCCGCACCTGGCTCCGCCACTGCTCGTCAACCTCCTCCGTAGCCCCCCAGTGCGGCGCTATCCACCGCACAGTGTTGGCACACAGCGCCGCCGCCTGCTCGCCCTGCCCAAACAGCTCCAGCTTGGAGTAGTTGATGATGAGCACCAGCTTGTACAGTATCAGCTTGCCCTTGACCTGCATGCACGAGTCCATAAAGTCAATCGCAATGTGCACAATCTCCTCCCCACTCAGCAGCCCCCTGAGCTCTGGCAGCCACGTGTGGAAATGCTGCACCGCCAGTGTCTGGCTGCCAACCAGCGCCGCCGCCGAATTGCGCATCATGCCATTCAGCCCCTCGAAAATGCTCCGCAGCTGACGCGTGAAGCTCTGCGACGACGACGTGATGCCAATCACCGCCTCCTTCTCCCTCATCTGAACCCGCGCCTGCGACATCAACTTGAAAATGTGCCGCACCACCTTGAACGTGGCCCGAAGCTTGCGCGCCGTCTCTGGCTCTGCTGGCTTTTCCAATAAGCGCGTAAACGTGCTGATCAAGCTCGACGTCGCGTAGGGATAGTGGAACTGCTTCTCCGCGTACTGCTCAACCAGGGGGCCCAGCTTAAACCTCCGGTCGTGGACAATGTCAAGCACCCTAACCAGCGCTGTGAAGACCAGGTCCTCGAGCTCCTCGTTGCCAGCATTCTCTGCAATCACCCCAAACAGCCCGTCCAGCACCTCCTTCAGCACCTTGACCACTTCCATTTCAGCCACAAACATTACCTGTCGCAGCACCCACGTCAAGTCCTCATGTGACAGCTCCTTCCACTTGAGAATACCAAGTATCACCCTGTCTTGAGAAAACCTCGTGCTGCAGAGAAATGATTCCACCACAATCACTGCCAAAGGCCCAGTTACTTCCGCAGAGTGCTGGCCCTTGCCGCGAAGAGCCCAAGGCAACGACAAGTAGCCCCCCTTGCCCGTAGGCCCAGCTTTGGCAGTCGATGTGTTTTCATCGATCCGGTACAGTAAAAGTCCATGCCGCTCGTCATGCACAAACGCCTGCTGATCCCAAAGCGGCATGTGCGCAACCGCAAAAGGAGCATGCGGTACCTCGGATACCATAATCAACACGTGAGCCGTGGGCACATCGTCTGCCTGCAGTGAGAGCCGTATTGTCTGATTCCAAGATTCGCCTCTTTCCGCAACGGCCGACTTGAACCTTGTCACGCCTTCATGGTTAGATGACGCGTAGATGCACTTTTCCAACTTTTGGCCCAAAGGCCCCCGAACCTCCACGCTGACCTGCAAGTTGTTTCCTTGGAGACCCGGCGTGATGCTTGTTGCGCTGCCGCCATATCTGGATAAGAGGTGCTGTCGAGATAGAGCCGCCGTCTTGATGGTCAAGTAAATGTCAGATCGAGGCTTCGAAGGAGCTCCACAAAAGCCCATCCTGCTCGTCTGCGAGACTCCAGCCAATAAAGTTGGCGTGCACCTAATCAAGGCATCGGCGTCGCCATGGTTAAACGCCTGCAGGCAGACTTGTAAACGCTCGCCCCTGCGCGACTTGTCAAACTGCCCATTTGCTTTATCCATGACTTCGCGCATGAGTGAATCTAGCTCCTCGTCTTCACTGCTGTGCTGAGCCTGTCTCGTACTTGGCGACCAGATGTTGATGACCTCTTCAACTTGACCGTCTTGCTTGACCAGAGAATTAAGCCTCAGGGCACCAATCCCGACTGTCCGCTGTACCATCTGTACTTGTGTCGCAGTCCCATCAGCTGCAGAGCCTGCAGTACTCGGGGGGATATGCTGGTCACGATTCCCTGATGCAGTTGCCGTCGACAAGTCTTGCTGGCCCTCTGGCACCGAGTCCAACCGCGGTGCTGTCTGACCCCGCGACAATGTCGAGCGTCCCCACATGAGACTCCGCCTTGATGATCGGTGACCGCCAGTCGAGTTGCTCTTGTACTGATCTTTTGAAGTGGCAGTATCCGCACCCATGCCAGAGCGAGAAAGCGGCGCTGATGAGACAATCTGTTGCGAGGACAGCACCTTGACAACAAGATATATGGAAGAGTCTGCAGAAGGGCTTTCACCAATATCGTGGCCAGACAAGTCGGTAAAGAGGGTTCTCGTCGACGAATCTTGCGCCAAACCCCCGATAGCCCCGCCAGATGGAATTTTGACGCTGAAGCACTCGGTCAAGTTGGTTGCCTTGTCATGATTCGGCTTGCTGACGAGAAAAAGATTCAAGGTAGTCTCCTCATTGCAAGATCCTGCGAATCCCTTGACCTCGAGCAATATATGATGAAGACTTGATAGCTCGGCCACAGGTTGAGGAGGCTCGTCCAAAAGGCTCATTAGAGATTGGAGTCTGGTCATCTCAACAGCTGAGTCCTCCGCCGTCAGGACTCGACCACGAGCGGCTGGATCACGCACAATTACCTCGCCACCACACTTCTTGTTGACATTGACCAGGTCCCAGACTGTCCGCTCTCGCAGGTGCTCATACTCGCGTCCAGTGAGAACATTGTATAGAAACTGCTGACGGCTGAGATTGAGCCGATTGATGACTTGTGATAGCTGGTCCAGCTCGGCGTATTTTCTAGAGAGCAACAGTTGGTGGAGGTTTTTGGAGTGCCATTCGCGCAAACAAGAGGAAATTTCGTCTATGAGCGGCTCAGAAGCCGAGGTGGGATTCTCGTCTCCAATCTTGAGCATGGGGACTGGTGCTGCAGGTCGTGGCGCATTGGGATCGCGCTTGACAGGAATGGACAGCGTGCCCGGAGCTCCATTGCACAGCTCCCTCAGAGGCTTCCTGGGATCTGAAAATCGGGCTGCCTTGTCATTGGATTGCTCCTTGGTTGGAGAGTTGTCATAGGTGATGCCACTCTTCGCAGAGTCGCTGGCCGCTTCTTCGCCATATCCGTTTCCGTTGGCTCCATGTCGAATGTCTGACTCGCCTAGCAGCTCTCGCACTTCCACACAGCTCCGGGGGAAAATGCCGCTAAAGACTCGCGCCTCCAACGTTTGGCCCTTGACCGACGTGAGACCCGCCAGCAGGCTCGGAGGAGCGACTAGATAGCCGCGAAGCCAATCGCCCTCGGGCGTTTCTTCAATGATATACAGCTCATCGCCAATCTCGAGAGGAAGTTCGGCCGGACTCTCGGCGGCAAATGGATATGTCGCGACGGCGAAGGCGATTCTAGGAAGAGGCTGCCAGGGCATTTGGACGAAGAAGCCACAGGCCAACAGTCGAGAATCGATGTCACAAGAGACTCCCAAGCCGTCGGGCGGGGCCGGCTGGGTGACAGGGCTTGAACTGGGAACAAGGGTCGTCTGGGTATGGTTGAGGCATCAAAGAGACGACGGCAGCTGAAAAAAAAAACGTCCTGACCAGAAACTTCCCGTGGCAGGAGATGGAGAACGAGAGAGACGAGGGGAGATTGGCCGCCTGGGGCCGTGGCTCGGCGATCAAGAAGTGGCCCCCCGATGGCCAACGAAAGCCCGAGATTAGATGTCGACAGTTATTTTGGCCCGAGGAGATCCAGCTCTAAATATCTTTGCAGCCGGGGTCTGGGGACAGGGTTTTTTTGTCCCTTTAGCACTTCTTGATAATTTGGTAGAGAAACCGCCCCTGAATGACTTTGGCATGCATCTGTCTGCTACCCGGTAGGGTTTGCTTGAATCGGAGCACTGTTGTGTATTGTGCGTGCATGCATCTGTTGGCCTGGAGAGAGAAGCGCCAAGAGAAGCGTTGAAGGCGCAAGTCGCATGTAAGTATTCAGCAAAGGAATATCGTGGCGATGTCTGCAGCAGCTTTTGGGTGGAGGGTGATTGGGTCGGTAAAGACCGCTGCGCGCACGGCCACGCTCGCTACCTCAATAGGAGGCTTGTGGTACTTGGACCACGATGCACTAATACCTCGGCACTGCCGCTCCCAGAGCGCGGGACTCGAGTATCTGCCGAGTACCAGTACCTTTTGCGAACCGGCGACAAGTGGGTTCTTCCTGGAGAGGTTAGTCTTCATTTTCTCACATATTTCAGCACCTCGCTGTTCCCTGCAACTTGCATTCAATCTGTGCTGTCACCTTGGTGCAGAGCTCTCAAGTTTGCACTTCTCCCTTTATTCAGGCGCCTGTAATGCCTTGGCTCCGACGATAAAGTTCCTTCTGTCACTAACATTCTCCAAGCTTGCCTAAAGCTGTTGCAGACAATGTCTTGGTTTCATGCCACGGCCCGGGACTTGAGGTATGCTTGCAGCTGGTAGTATTAGTATTAGGTTAGTACTACTAGTACTACCTGTAGCTTTCAATTTTGTCACTACTTGAGGTACATACCTCCTGTAATTTGTGCCTGGACGAGAAACAGACCGTCACTTGGACATACTTCTCCATGCCCAGAACTGACTCAGAAAGTCCTCGCCTTTGTCTCTTGAATACACTAGCAAGCGGAATTCCTCGTAACCAGCCATTGCTTTTCTACAGGCAATACAGGCAAACGCTGTCTGCTCATTAGGGGACTCGGACTTAGCGCTCCTGCTCGCAGGGGATTCGCTCCCGCAAGCGCGCCACTGTCTCCAAAACCTCCACGGTAGCCTATTCCACCCATCTCATACACACGTACCACCATGCGCCAAACGCCAACTTGATAGCTTTCTCTTGTGCTGCATTGCCTCCAGCTGCTCCTTGTATCGTGTCGCCTCCCCATCACTCTTCTGGCCTAATGCTCACCTAGCGCGCCAAAGTCTCAAAACAGCACCTCAGTCGTCCACCAACATATGCCCCACTTGTCGCCAGGCCCCTCTTCAACCTCGATGGCAGCTTCATGCCAACAGTCGTTCACTTGATACATCGCTTGTCTTTCCGTCTCCGCCCGCATATTCGCCAGCCTCCCTGTTGCGCCCGTGCAGTTGCTCACTCCGAGAGTAACGCCAAGCCACCAGATTTTATCACGATTTACCAATATCTATCACGTTGAATTCTCTCCAGTCATGGGCACCCCTTTCATTACCTTGCTCGAGCCTGGCAAGCTCGAGACATTTCAGATAGGCGTTCCACGCGCATCCCAGCCCTCTTCGGTTTCAAAGGCATTTCTTGACGCCATGGAAGTTCGCGAGCAAGTTTTCGTCGACGAACAGAATGTGCCCTTCGAAAATGAATTCGACGCAGACGATCGTCGCGCCTGTCACTGGATCATATACGCCAGTGTCAACAAGACGGAGGAACTCGAGGTTCGTGATGAGGATGGTAACGTCGTACAGCCGCGCAAGAGTTCTACTCGCACCACCCCGATTGGCACCATTCGCGTCGTCCCCTTCCCGCATGCCCCCCACCCTAAAAACGGCGGTTCTTACTGGAATGGTATAGCCGAGGGCGAGCAGCCGAAGCCGACTCGAACTGCCTCATCAGCCAAGACCATTGTACCCGACCGACCGACCTCTCTGCACGACGGTAAAGAGCCCTACGTCAAGATCGGCCGCTTATGCGTTATCAAAGAATTTCGAGGAAACAACCTGGCTGGTCTCCTCATCAAAACAGCCCTGACTTGGCTCAAAACCAATCCGTCCTACTTTGATCCAAGCATCACGGAGCTGGGTTTGGAACATGTTGGCGCAACCCGGGAGTCAGGCATCCCCAAGTGGGGCGGCCTGGTTTGTGTTCACGCGCAGGAGCAGGCCATGGGTGTTTGGGTCAAATGGGGCTTTCATGCCGACGATATCATGGGCACATGGTGGGAGGAGGGCATCCCTCACGTAGGCATGTTCCAGCGTTTGAAAACAGTGCCTCAGAAAATCCGCATATGACTCAAAAGACCACCATGCACACCATATACAGCCCAGTTGACATATCGAGGCTTGCATCATGACACGGGGACACGAGCCTTTCTACCAGACCTGGGCTCGCTGAGCTAAATCCAACATACGTCTTGATGCGCTCATGGATATGGAAATGTTTGGCAGTCTGTCAGTGATGAAGCATGGCACGTTGAGTGAGATTTTTCAATACAAATCATCATCTCATTGTGCTCTTTATGAGGTCACTCTTGTATTGAGGCACCAGAGCCATCTGTGACGACGCATCGCCGCGTTCCCTGACCCCAACACGAAAAAAAGCAATTCTGAAAGATGCCAGAACCACGCCAAAGCCGAAAAAACCGATGGATAGATATCCTGCAACCCAAACTTTATCGGTTGCTCTTGGCCACACGCTCCAGCTCGTCCTTCTTCTTAATGGCATATGAGTTACTGCTGCCCTTTGCGGCATTGATCAGTTCCTCGGCAAGGCACTCGGCAATGGACTTGACATTGCGAAAGGCGGCCTCGCGAGCACCTGTGGTAAGCAGTGCAATGGCCTGGTTCACCCGGCGCAGAGGGGACACATCGACAGCTTGTCGTCGGACGGTACCCGCGGAGCCAATTCGCGTGGAATCTTCTCGGGGGCCACAATTGACAATGGCATCGACAGCGACCTGAATGGGATTCTGGTCGGTCATGAGGTGAATCTGGGACATCAACATGCATGGTTAGATTCAGTGCCATTATGGACCAGAGTAATTCACACGTACAATCTCAAAGGCGTGGGCGACAATTCGAACGGCCATCAGTTTCTTGCCGTTGTTGCGTCCGTGCATCATGAGAGAGTTGGTGAGACGCTCAATGATGGGGCAGTTGGCCTTGCGAAACCGCTTGACGGCATATCGGCCAGCAGAGTGGGTGACATAAACAGGGTTCCGCAGGGAAATATAGTCGCTGCTCGAACAGCTCGTCAGCGGTCAACAGACTCCTCGGACAAGGGCTGCTATTACAATGACTCAACGTACGTCAAAGATATATCGCGGACCTCGACATCGTAGTCCCATTTGTTGAAGAGCTTGACATTGCCGACCTCCTTGATAACGTCCTTGGGGAGAACATCGGTGACAACCGAGTTCTCGACCTCGATCTCGCCGCCGTCAGACATGATTGCAATTTGCTGCCGTCGTTCTTTCCGTGACTGGCGGTGGGCTGTAGGTCAGTAGAATCGTGAAATTGTCGAAACTAGGTGGTTCGCAGGTTAGTAGATGACCCACGACATTCGGAGGTGAAATTTTGGTGGTGTGTGGACCTGACGAATCAGGCGACGCGTAAAGTTCGGAACGTATCCACAGCCACTCGTAGCCTTAGGGCACGCCTGCCCTGGGTTCCATTCAGCCGCGTAGAAGGCAATCCCTTGCGAGTAGCATTTCAGGCCTCACACTGGCGCGCGCAATTCACTCGATCCTTCACTTTGCCCTTTGTCAACAAACCATCACAAACAGACAACATGGTATGCCTCTATATCGCTTGTTTTACCTTTTGACATTTTTTTTATAATACTGATTCGACATTTTTAGGCGCCCGCTGCTGGAGCAAAGAAACAGAAGAAGAAGTGGTCCAAGGGCAAGGTCAAGGATAAGGCCCAGCACGCCGTATTGCTCGACAAGCCGACATCTGAAAAGCTCTACAAGGATGTACAATCTTACCGCCTTGTCACAGTCGCCACGCTCGTCGACAGAATGAAGATCAACGGCTCTTTAGCCCGACAGTGCATTGCCGACCTCGAAGAAAAGGGCATGATCAAGCCTGTCGTCACCCATAGCAAGATGAAGATTTACAGTACGACCATCATTTCTGCGGGGGTTGATTGCAAGATATGGATTGAAGCTGACCATGTTACAGCCCGTGCCGTTGGTGCCTCTTGAGGTGTCTAAAGCAAAGCAAGACAAACTCGGGGGAGAGGCATTGTACTGCCTTTAACGACTTGGAAAAGGCTATGGTTTGGAGCATGTGTCCCAGCGACTGATGGCTGTTTAGCCACACTGCTTGCTCGAAACCGCAGCAAGGCGGACTAGAATTGTTGGCGAGCATCTGGCAGCGGCGTTGAGATGCCCCTCAAAAATGGGTCCTGCCCATGCCATGCTTCCCCCCCCCCCCCCCACGAATAAACCATGAATTTTGTGTCGCCAATGTCATCTAGGATCACGTACCGTGTTGATGAGTCTGTCTCGCCAAGGTTCCGTGATCGCTCGCTTCATTATGTCACGTTTCCACGCTATGTTCCTGGTGACTCCCAGTGCAGCCCAATGCAGGTGGTTGCTTGTGAGCATCTTTGGCTAGGTGAAAAGACGACTTGAAAGGCAATGAGCCTGGCCCCCATTATAAGACACTAGGCGGCCCTTTTGACTGAAGAGAGTCGAATGGTGAGCGTGAACAATGAGGATAACTCATGGTATGAGGAGCATGTGCGTGTAATGTGAATGTGCTCAAGCGAGCTGTAGCGAACGATTCTACGACATGCTTAGATACGGACAGGACTCAATCCATCTTTGATACATTTAACTGCACGGCCGCCGAATTTAAGATGTTGGATGCATGCCATAACACAAGGCACTACTTTAAAGGCCGGCCACTCCGCAAAATGTGGACGTTCTACGGCCAGACTACCGGCTCTAAGGTAACTATCAGAGCAGGGGCCGCCTCCCTGGATGAATGTCGCAGTCGACATCAAGAACAGCCAGTCATCTGCCAGCAAGTATCTCGGCGTGGCCGGAAGCTGCATGTCAGAGACCAAAGCCAGTATGCAACAACCAGCCGCCGTAGCAAAGGTACCTAGGCGCACCAATCTTTGGAGACCGATTAACATAGTGCTTGGGTAGGGGGAACGTAGGCAGCTCATCATCGCTTCCGCCAAGAGCACAACGCATGCCATTGACTGAGCGAGTTGATAAGACACGAGGGCAAAGGGCAACAAACGGGGAGGTCGGATCGTTTTAGCTCAGATCGCTCGCTATTTACAGTGGGGACGAAGTGCGGGATGACATGGAGGCATTGATCGGCCGAACTCATCATGGCAGCTACCGTTGATAGTAGTACAGTGTATCTATACGGCGAGACTGGCCACGGGGTAGCACGGCCAAGACGCCATGGTGGCATTGACTGGTGTGGAAAAATCCACCTCGCGGACGAGTAAATAATGGCAGCTCTTTTCCATCTTGTCTCTACAGGCGCTGTCCAAAGTTCAACGGGCTCGGCGTCAGAAAATTATTCGGGGCGAACCGGCATCGTAGGGGCACCAAGTTAAAGCCCAGGTACTTTGCAGCGACGCCTCGGTCTGCGCAAGCTGCCTTGTACCCTTACCGCCAAGCACCTCAGGGGAATGGGCACGTACGCACGGGGGTCCTACCCCTTTGGGCTTCAGGTCTTATAATCGAATTTCCATGCAAGTAATGAAGCAACATCCCAATTCTTGTGCGCGACTCTGTGTCCCTGCGGAACAGAGAGGCAGCTTGAGGTACCTTTGCGGAGCGAGCGAGATGCACGAGGTAGCCTCCTGTAAGTCCAAGGTATTTTTTTTCCCTGGCGCTGCCCCAGCCAACCAGCGGCTCTAGCGTAGCCCGGGTAGAATTCGCGGGCTCTCAAAAGCGGTCCCCTTCCTGGCTCCGCCGCGAATTTTTTCCTCCCTCTCCCCTCCTCAAACCTCTACTCAGCCGACGCAGAATTTATCTCGCTCGACTCGACCCGTCCTCCTCCACCCTCAACCCCAGAAATCTCCCCTCAGTCCTTTGTCTTAATTTCGGGATAGCGTTTGCTTCAGCCATCAACATGTCTCCTCCTAACGAGAAACCCCAGAAGGTTCTGGGCATGCCGGTAAGCTATTTTTCCTCAACTGCCCCTGCAAATCAGTAGAGCGCCAAAGCCATCAAGCTCGTGTCCATCTTAGTGTCTTTATCCAGCCAATTGGATAAAGGCATTGATGTCGTCACTGCCTTCATGGTGAATACGATGCTCCTGATGGTAACAGTGAGCTGGCTGCCTGCGCCGCTTGCTTTCCTGCGAGCTGCGGCATCGCCGGATCCAACAACGTTGCCTTTGAATTTGCTTACTGACTTTTTCTGTTACCCATAGCCCTTTATGGCGGATTTTCTCAGTACGTGAGAAGTTCTTTATAATCGCCTTTTTTCCCGACAGCGCCGCGCACGATTGTTTGGTCTTGATTACGCCATGTCTCGACCCACGCTCTCTTGCAAGCTAAGCTAACTTATTTGAACTATAGTGGGTGGTGTAGCTGCTGCAGTCTCCAAGACTGCTGCTGCCCCCATCGAACGTGTGAAGCTTCTCATCCAGAACCAGGATGAGATGATCAAGTCAGGACGTCTCGCTCGTCCCTACGGTGGCATTATAGATTGTTTCAAGCGCACCATGGCAGATGAGGGTCTCCTCTCACTGTGGCGTGGCAACACTGCCAACGTGATTCGATACTTCCCGACCCAGGCCCTCAACTTTGCTTTCCGCGACAAGTTCAAGAAGATGTTTGGCTTCAAGAAGGAGCGTGACGGCTACGGCATGTGGATGCTTGGAAATCTGGCCTCTGGTGGTGTATGTTGCTAATGCTTTGACCTGCACCCATAACTTGCTGCGGAAACTGATACGCTTCTTCTAGGCTGCCGGTGCCACTTCTATGCTTTTCGTCTACTCTTTGGATTACGCTCGTACTCGTCTGGCCAACGATGCCAAGAGTGCCAAGGGAACTGGTGAGCGTCAATTCAAGGGCTTGGTCGATGTCTACCGCAAGACAATTGCTTCGGATGGTATTGCCGGTCTCTACCGTGGTTTCATGCCCTCTGTTGCTGGCATCATCGTCTACCGTGGCCTCTACTTTGGCATGTACGACTCATTCAAGCCTCTCGTCTTGGTCGGTCCCCTCGCCAATAACTTCTTGGCCTCGTTCATGCTCGGCTGGTGTGTCACCACTGGTGCTGGTATTGCCGCCTATCCTCTGGACACCATCCGACGACGAATGATGATGACCTCTGGTGAGGCGGTCAAGTACAAGAACTCGTTTGATGCCGCCCGCCAGATTGTCGCCAAGAATGGTGTCAAGTCTCTCTTCAATGGCGCCGGTGCTAACATTCTTCGTGGTGTTGCCGGTGCTGGTGTGCTCTCCATTTACGACCAGCTTCAAATCCTCCTCTTTGGCAAGGCCTTCAGCGGTGGCTCTGGTTAAAAATCCCGTCTACATTCCTGTATAAACTCTTCGTCGACTCGAGGGAGGGAAATAGGGACTGGCGGTGGGCTGGGAAGCTGGGCGCAACGAGATAAAAAGGGGCCTGGGAAGAGGGCAACAAAGGAGGTTTGGAAGATAGATTTGCCCATGCGTGTTTCTGTGCACGAGATGCTCTTGATGGGTTAGATAGCATCGGCACGGCGTATATCTCGTTCTGGCTTTGCCGTGCTTTCTAAGCCGCTGTAATTGTACACTGAAAAAAGACATGGATTAAGTGTCTGTTTCGTCGCGTTTAAACGTAATTTCTTGCTGCGACTCTCTACTATTAGTAGATAGTAGTGCCTTGAGCCATGTGATAGCTTCGAATAACGCAGACGCTGGATGATGACTAATGAAAAGTAGTACTTACTAATCGACCTGGCAGGAGACGCGTGGCACGCATTCTCGTACACAATTGAAGTCCAACCCATGTCGAAAGCGACGAGATTGTGCAATATTGAAGATCCGAGACCTTGAATATGCCGCCGAAACGAGGCTCGTCTGGGGGTGCGCGTGGAAGTTCCAAGGGCAAAAAGAGCAAGCGCCCCGCGCCAACGCCCGAATCGAGCAATCGATTTGACTCGACAAACGAGGCAACGGGTGCGATAGTGAAGGATACAGTGGCACGAAGGGCCAGCAGTTCATTGAAGCCTTCAGAGCCGGAAAAGTCAATACCCAAGCAGTTGCTAACGCGGTTGCTACACGAGATGTTTGCCAAGGAGGCAACGAGGATTTCACGCGATGCCAACGCAGCCGCAGGGAAATATCTCGACGTGTTTGTGCGCGAAGCTATTGCGAGAGCTGCAGTGGACAAGATTGGCGATTTCTTGGAGGTGAATTTTGGCTTCTACATGATGCGTTGAGGGTGCAGCACTGATGGCAGTTTTATGCACGCAGGTTGAGGACCTCGAGAGGATTGCACCCCAGCTCTTGCTTGATTTATAGAAGGGGTCGTTTTTCTGGCTTCCCCATGGCATGAAGGCCTTGTGCTACTTTTTTTTAGCCGTAAGCATGAAGCTAATGACCTGCAACATTTGAAAACTGCCAAGCGTGGACTAGCTAGGGCGACACGCACACCCATGCATAGACTAGATACTCACAGTACGTTGTACGTTGAACAGCTTGTCGAGTCAAACTCTTGGATTGTGGCTATTCAGGTACCATGGCACGATTAAGATGACTCAGATTAAGGGTTGTTGAGAGTTGCAAGTCATGTTTCCAACTTGTCAATGGTCTGCGGCGATACTCTACTGTTTAAATCATGCATTGTTGCGTTGACAATTGTCTGACAACTTTTGGTCCCGCTTTGGGGTTGTATGTCTGTCTTTTGAAGAAGACAAAGTGGACAAAGCCTTTGGAGTGGGAGTAAAACTTGGCGTTTCGTTTCGGGCGAATTATTGTGCAACGGTTCGCACATGAAGGTCATTCCATGGCGGACGGCCCAAAGTTTTAAGCGACGGGTGAACGGTTTCGCGGCACGCAGGCGAGGGGAAGGGAAAAAAACAAATGGCCACGCGGTCGAGAATACTACAAAAAATCATACAAATGGAGTTTTGAAAAGAGTAGTAGCAACTAGACGAATTGGTGTGACGACTAGGCCGGGTGGCAAGTCGCATGGCGAAAGCTAAGAGTCTGAAACTGGAAGCGTCTCGACTACGTCGGAGGCTCTACATTTGAGGCAGGCCCGAATTCAGAGAAACCACAACAACTTGGCGAGGCTAGCTCAACAAGAGCAAGGCAAATGCAAGAAGAGTGTGACAGTCGGAGACGCTATCATTTCGGATGTGGCGCCGTCCGGCCTCGTGAGCAATGCCGCAGCTGTCATACGCGGCAAGTCGAGGGCTGAAGTTTGCCGCCTTGTGGGTTTGATAGGTAGGAGGCAACCTAGGGATACTCAACCCGGGTTCAAACAGCAGGCGGATTAGAGGGTCGAGACGCGATGCTCGGCTCACGACGAGCCGTGATTTTGCACGTCATGGAGGAGCATCTGCCCTGTACCAGTTTTGGGCCATTTCACAGGAGGTAGTTCGGACCTTTGCTACACCAACATTTATCTGGTACAGGGAGAAGAAGACTGGTTTTTTGAGATGCAGCAAAACAAAGACTTGGTCAGAGCAGCAAACAATAACAGCGCTGTCTAGATATGTTAGAGAGGCCGAGCGTGTCTCATCTGGCCTGGTACTGGGTTGGCGAAACAACTCCTCGTCCCTTGAAGGCAGCCCCACTGGCTTGACGTGGCTCGATGCGAGACGTTCCTGGCCAGAAACACGACCCCGTATCCATGCCTTCCGTCACAGAGTGAAGCAGCCTCTAAATTTAACCGGCTTTAACATACGGTTGAGATGATGACACAAGGTCCCATATAACCAGGCGTTTCCCTCGGCTGGCCAAAATCTCCGAGCCAAATGATCAACTCTTTCCTTTGACTCCTTTATGTGAATATCCGTCTGCGTGTGCCTGCTATCTTGTGGAATTTGACTGACTTGTAATTGGAGCCTTTTGACTCTTTTGCAAAGGCTAGACCTTTGCTCTATATTCTCTCTCTTGTCTCTATTTCTTTCACTTTGTTTCCTCTCAAACACCACAAACATGTACTTCTCATCACAAGTTGTTGTTGCCACGCTGCTGAGCGTCGCTCAGGGTAAGACATGATTTGACTGTGGAGGGTTGAAGTTTGAAGAAGAGACAAGAGGCTGACAGGGAGTGAATGATAGCTATCGACGTTCACGTCGTCGCAGTCGGCAAGAACCCCATGACGAATGAGACGGCTCAAAAATACTTCCCGGACAGGATCACGGCCAAGCCCGGCGACATGGTGCAATTCCAGTTCTGGGCTGGCAACCACACCGTGACACAGTCCAGCTTCGACGAGCCCTGCATGCCGCTGGGTATGAGTGCCTCTGGAGAAACTGCAACGGGCGGCAAAACTTCCAAGGTGGGCTCATCGGGCCAAGGCGCGAGGGGATCCCAAAGCGGGACAGAGACGGGCATGGCGGAGACGGGCATGGCGGAGGCGGGCATGGCGGAGGCGGGCATGGAAGAGGCTTCTGGAAACAGTGCTTCTGGAAACAGTGCTCTGCCAGCCGCGGCGGGCCAGGATGCCGAATCCGAGGCGGGCATGGCTGGCTCAAGCTCCAACAAGGCAACACTTAAAAAGCTGGGCGCCAGAGCCACAAACTCGTCAATGTCTGGCTCGGCTCAAGGCAAAGGAGCCATGACTGGTATTTTCTCATCCTTCATGCCCGTGGCGGCCAGCATGTCCATGGGCCAGATCCCCGTCTTCACTATCATGATCAACGACACCAAGCCCGTCTGGATCTACTGCGGCCAGGCGCGGCACTGCCAGAACGGCATGGTCATGGTCATTAATGAGAACACACAGGCCAACCCGGCACGCTCTCTCGAAGCTTACAAGGCTGCCTCTGAGAAGGCTCCTTCGCGCGAGGGCTCGGCCCCTGGCGGCAGCAGTGGCTCTCCTGGATCTACGCCTGGCGGTAGCAGCGGCTCTCCTGGATCTACACCTGGCGGCGAAACAGGCGGCGAGACTGGCAGGACTGGCGAGACTAGCAGGACTGGCGAGGGCAGTGCTTCTGAGACTGGCACAACCAGTGAGGGAGCCACCCGGCCGGGACAGACATCGGCTTTGCCCATCTCGGGTGCCAGCTCAATCTCCATGGTACCCGCAACCATGATGCTTGCTCTGAGCGCTGCATTCATGTTGTTGTAAGGACCGACTTGTTGTTGCACCTACTATTAATGACCGGCATGGGGTACAAAAAGAAATACTTGTACACAGATTTTTACCCTTTTTTTTTCGTTTTACCATTTCTTCTTCTTGTCAGAGATATCATGGAGATATCATGTAGCTGCAGAGCAGTACTTTTTCTCCTAGCACCTCTGTCGTATATTTCCCGTGTTGTTTGGAGGGCTCGGTTCAGGCCAGGGCAGTATTAGTAGACAAATGAAAGATGCCAACCAATGGCACGAATATGTGATGGGATTGGTTTGAGTTTGGCCAGGTGCCGTGATAATGGCTCCACTAGTGCCTATAGACTATACTACTACTACTACTACTACTACTAGTAAGGCTCTTAAGCTAATAAGAATTCGAATAGCTTATAATTTAAAGTAGTATACTATAGAGTAGGATTATTACGATAATTATACTCTTTAGTATATAGGTTACTTAGGTAAGAAAAAATAAAAGAGGGCTCTTACTATAGGAGCCCTTTA